>JASDQU010816764.1:0-36096 GCA_032191745.1 Picea mariana
CATGAAATATGATTTTCAATTCCAGATCCACTTTCTAAGACTTTCCTTTGACTACATCATATCTTATATATCGATCTCATCTTTGGAACATAGCATACTTTAGAAGATAGATAGGCATACAACTGATGGTTTTCGATAGGATCAACAAATTTCTAGATACGCTGCATATTTAGAATTCACTAAATAATGAGAAATTGTTGTTCTCAGAAGTTCTGGTAGCACTTTTCAATTTTCTTGTATAGAAGTCACTACTGGAAGTTAAGTCTTCAAAATTTTGAACCACCAGCTAGAGACACGTGCTTTTCCAAAATTACTTTGTTCTATTGATGAAATCCCTTGATAGCATTTGCCACTTACCATTTGAAGTCTTTGTAATTCTCCTTATAGGACATGTTGAATAGCTTCTGCAAGTATTTTGAGATTGTCCCTATCTTGGTTCTTGCGTTTCTCCTGCAGCCACTTTCTTTTCAATTTCATACCATGTTTAAACAAATTACAATTATTTTGGTATATCTTCTGAGCCCAAGCACACAACTTATTATGTTCAGTATCCATTTTGTCTCTCTTTTTCATGATATTTCTACCATACCTTTTCAACATAGTATTCTCATGTCTGAGGTGCTTGATCGGGTTCTTAAATTTATTTAGCTTCTTTACGTTATTGTTTCCTTTGTCGCTTAGTTGTGTTGTTGTGATGGGTTCCTGCACTAGCACCTCCTTGTTAGGATCACCCTTTTCTGGCTCAAAATCCTCGTTATTTGAGTATGCTAAGTTCATGATATTTTTTCCCTGACTTGGTTTAGATGAAACCCAATGTTGATCTATAGTTGTTTCAGGTGCATCATGTACATTTTATTCAATTGGAATTGGACTTTGAGATTCTAAATCTCCCAACTCCAAGGATTGATTGAGTTCAACCGATTGAGGAATTCTTTTCTCTATCTTCTTTGATCTCTTATTCTTCTTCTTCTTCAGTATGTCTGGAATAGGCTAAGGGGACATCGACTCTCTTTGTCCTCCCTCTTTCTCTGTAAAAAATCCACTGGATCATCCTCTATAGTGAGGATTTTCTTCTTTAAATATGGGTCTACAATCGATTTCTCATTTAATCTCATCTTATTTTCCAAATGTGTGTGTGGTCTTCTAGACACATGCTCCTCTCGTGCTTTACATTTAGCTTTCTGAGAGGATTTCCTAGATCCTTTTTTAAATGTAGTTCTACAAGAAGGTTTCTTAATAACTGGAATTGTAGTTATTGAATCAAAAATAGATTCAATTTTCTTTTTCCTGTTATAAACCCTTCTAACCTCAGGAGATGAACTTCTTTACTCTAGAACAAATTCTACTACATCTTTTCATGTTCTCTTTTCTTCAAAGGAAATATTTTTTGTAGCACTCCTAGTCATCCTTGTAAACGCTTTTATCTCTTTTTTTGCAAAGGAAGACCCAATAACCATACCTATAGGGTTTTTGAGAGTTTTAATCCTTTCAATGGGGTTATATACTTCTATTTCTAGAGGCTCGTGAATTTCTACTTTAAAACCATCCAAGAAATGTTGCCAATTTCTTTGTGTTTTGTTCAACTCTTCCATTATTAATAATTTTATTAAACCCAGGTGGAAAACACTATGTTTGGTGTTTTCAGGATGATCTTGAACTCTAGATGAAATTTTTGTTAAGCTATTTAATAAGAAAAATGGAAGACACGTTCTCCTTTCTACTGTAAAATGAAATAAAAATCTCATACGGTACATCAAAGTAATGGTATATCTACCTTCACAAGTGATGTACCTATGAACCATCTTCAACAGTTCGCCCCATTCATCCTTGAGCCAACTCCTTGGAATACCTTTACTCCAGTCTGGGTTTTGATGCTTTAGCTTAAAGAACTGATTGATTTCTTCATTGGTGGTGGTTAAGTTCTTAAACCACTTTTCTCCATTTGTGTGTAGAATGTTGGCATATGCAATAGATGTTTCTGAAACCTGCAGAGTCAAATCTCCCATTTCCACCTTGTGGCCATCGAACCTTTCTACAAACACTCTGGCGACCTCCTGATTGCATCCTAGAATATTCTCTGTAACGTACCCCCTCAGCCACCAACAAGATGGGGAAAGTCACTACTCAGACATTTAACTTAGTTCTGACAACATATGGTAACAACCATGTATCCAATTGAGGTATGTCACATAATTTTTCTTTTTAAATATGTATATACACACAGAGACATACATACATACCGAATTGCATGCAATTAAACATATACATAAAACGCTCTAGCGGAAGCTTCACATATAAAACATAAACAAACAACTATATTCTGTAAATATATGATATTCAGGTTGTATTAACAGTAATCACAGCCATGCAGCGTACACAGGGGTATACCCTTAAACATACAGACAGATATGCTCACACATGCAATAAAACCCATAAATTAACACATAAATGACAATGCAGCATGTAAATTCATCACAGCATCGATACTTATCTTGGTAAGAATGTCACCAACTGCATGCAGACTGTCCACAAACCTCCCAGCCTTAGACTACATTGTTCATCACTCTCAACAGTGAGTCACCCCTGAGCTGGGACTAGACTCCACCCGAGTAAGGGATTCCTAACTAGGCTAAATGTTCATGGTCAATAGGAAAGACTCCATCTCAGGTGCTCATTCAACCGATAGCCTACAGCCTCTCATTCCCCACATGCCTGTCCCACCCAAGGAAGTGTGCCCCTTCTCTGCTCAATAGTCCTTCGGCTGCTCCACTTCCCTTCCATGGCTTCAGCAATAGGTCGGACCAAAATTCTCAGAGCACTGTAGCTGTAGTATATCACCTTCAGGAAATTGATCCCCAACAATTCTCTCACACAGAGAATCGCTCACTAGCCTGACAACCCACCTCTTCAATCCCGCTCCCAATATGACAGGTACACCAACAAGAAAAATGGCCACAAAAATAGGTTCATGTACAGTCATAGGAATGTATGAGGATAGCTCCCCGACTGACAGAATGTATTCCCCCCAATAATGCTTCTCTCATCCAAGGAAAAATGGTAAGATTCCCCCCAAAGGCACTAAGTCTCGGCAATAAGTATGCATGTCTCCAACTTGACACTTTTCATGTTGGAAGATGCTCTGATACACTTTTCTCCTTCTTTAGGACTTAGGATAAAATAATTATCCATACTTTATGTTCTAAGAAATATTAATTTAATATTCCTTTTTGGCTTAAGCTCTCTCACTTAGCCCTTTCCTTATATTTTGGCCATCCCTTTCCCTAACTGGTGGAATATAGTCCCCCTTCTCTTTTATCGTGGTCATTCTGTGCGCACCGATGTATTTTATATTAATCATGAGAAATATACAAAATAGGCGCGCTGGCCTTTAACATCTAGGCACTCTGGCCTAATTCTAAAACATAAGCATTCCAGCTTATAATAATGGCTCACCAACCTTTAATGCATATCATATACATAAAGGTTTGTTGACCTTAATATTGTGTTCACTTTAGTTACTGCACGCGGTATCCAGAAATGTGCACACTACATCACTTTACTGTGCAGTATATGCACGCACCATGCCATGAAAGGTGTATTAAAACAATGATGTCTAAATAGCTCACTAGATTAAATATACTTGGATTACACTTGCATTTGGGTTCAAACGAGGGATATTACAATCCCCTCTCCTTATTTATGCACTATCCTCAGTGCGCCATGTACCCATATACAACAAAATTTTCAAAAATTTTCAAAAAGATGCAATTATTCTACCCGCATTGCATCCTCATGCTCCCAAGTAGCATCTTCAGGTCCTTACCAGGTCCATTGGACCTTTACAAGCCCTATGGATCGATTCCAGAGTTGTTTAATTTTCTTTTCCAAAATGAGCACTGGATGCACTTGGAAAGCACCTTCTTGCTCCACCTAAATAACATTCCAATCAAAAACATGATTAGCATCAGGTATGTATTTATTTAGCAATGATACATGGAATACATTACGAACAGACATAGATGCAGGGAATGCAATCATATAAGCAACTGGACCAATCCTCTCTAGGATTTCAAATGGTCCACAAAATCTGGTTGTCAACTTGGTGCAACTTCCCAGCTTTAGGGAACTCCTGTTAGCTTTCACCTTCAGGAAAACATGATCACCCATTTTGAATTCTCTGTGGATTCTATTTTTATCATCATAACTTTTCTGTCTGTCTTGGGAAGCTTTCAAATTCTACTTATTTTTTTAACATTTGGTCCTCCATCTCCTTGAGCAACTCTGGCCCGACTATTGTTCCATCAGTTGGGTTATCCCAGCTCACTAGAGTATTGCACCTTCTTCCGTAAAGTGCTTCAAATGGGCTCATCTTCAATGATGTCTGATACCCATTGTTGTAAGAGAATTCTACTAAATGTAGGTAGTCTTCCCATTTGGATGGTTTATCCATCACATACATTCTCAACATATATTCTATCACTCTATTCACCCTCTCTGTCTGTCCATCAAACTCAAGATGGTAAGATGTACTAAATTTCATATTTGCCCCAAGTCCTTTGAACAATCCTTTTCATAAATTCAAGGTGAATTTCGGGTGTCTTTCAAACACAATCGTTTTAGGAATTCCGTGCAATCGTACCACTTCCTTCATGTAAATATCAACAACGTCTGCTACCTTGTGAGTAGTTTTTAGTGGAATAAAATGGGTAGCTTTTGTAAGCTTGTCCACCACCACCATAATCGAATCATGTAGCTTTCCTGTTCTGGGCAATCCTGTAATAAAATCCATTGTCACCACTTACCACTTCCATTCAGGAATGGGAAAAGGTTGCAACAATCATGCTGGGTGCCTATGTTCTGCTTTAACTTTCTGGCATTCCATACATCTTGCGATGTATTTTTCTATCTCTCTCTTCATACTTAGCCAAAAGTATTGGCTCTTGACCGCTGCTACGGTTTTCTGATATTCAGGGTGCCCTGCATAAGGAACATTATGCATCTCATGAAAAATTATACGTTTCAATTCCTGGACATTTGGTATGAAAAATCTGTTCTTGTGCAGCAATATTCCATCTACTCCCAACTTATAAATATCCATCTTCTGTGGTGTCTTACCTTGATGTAATTTTGCTATCAATTCTTTGTATTGTAGGTCTATATTTGCAGCCTCCAGAATTTTTCTTTTGACATCAGTCTGATACATGCTGATGGTTGTAGCATGTAGTTCATGCACCCTCCTGTTGAGTGCATTAGCCACTTTATTTTCTTTCCCCTTGATATGCTTTATATCAAATTCATATTCGCTTAGAAGTTCTAACCATATGCTTTGCCCAGCATTTAGATTTGGTTGATCAAATAAATATTTCAAACCATTGTGGTATGTTCTTAGCTCAAACATTTTTCCCATGAGGTAGTGTCTCCATTTCCTCAGGGCATGTACTATGGTTTCCAACTCCAAATCATGAGTGACATAGTTTCTTTCATTCTCTTTCAACTTCCTTGATTCATAACATATCACAAATCCATTTTGACTAAGGACTCCACCAAGTCCTTCATTACATTCATCTTTGCATACAATGAAATCTTCATTTGGGTCTGCAATCCTTAGTATTGGAGCACTTGTCAATAATTGTTTCAAATGTTGGAAACTCCTTTCACAGTCCGACGTCCATTAAAACTTCATACACTTTCTTTGCAAGGAAGTGATTGGGTGTGCTATCTTTGAGAATCCTCCAATGAATCTCATGTAGTAACCTGCAAGGCCCATGAATGATCTGACCTCTGTCACATTCTTTAGTGCCGACCACTCTCTAATGGCTTATATCTTCTCAGGGTCCACTTCTATCCCATCTTTTGAGATGATATGCCCCAAATAATGAATTTGTTTCTAATAAAATGATCACTTGCTCAATTTAGCATACAACCAGTGCTCCCTTAATACTTGCAACACCATATTCGAATGATGTTCATGCTCTTCCTCTGACTTAGAGTATATAAGAATGTCATCTAGAAAGACAATGACAAACTTGTCTAAATATTCTCGGAAAACACCATTCATTAAGCACATGAAAACAACTGGTGCATTTGACAACCCAAATGGCACCATTGTGAACTCATAATGACCATACCTTGTCCTGAAGGTGGTATTTTTGATATCTTCTTCTTTAATTCTTACCCGATGGTATCTCAATCTGAGATCTATCTTTGAAAAGATATTTTCATCCTTCAATTGATCAAAAATATCATTGATCCTTGGTAGAGGATAAGTGTTCTTAAGAGTCACTTTATTCAACTATCTGAAATCAATGCACAATCTTAATTTTCCATCTTTCTTTTTCACAAAAAAGACTGGGGCACCCCAAGGTGACACACTTGGACGTATATACCCCTTCTTCAGAAGTTCTTCAAGCTGCATTTGCAACTCTTTCAATTCTAGTGTACTCATTCTGTAAGGAGTCTTTGACACAGGAGCTACTCCTGGTGTCAGATTTATAGAAAAATCAATGTCTCTCTTTGGGGGTAGTCCTAGTACCTCCTTTAATAAATATTCAGACTATTTCAGGACTACATAATCCTCCAAATTTGGCACCTTGTCCTTAGGTGTCTCCTCCATATGAACTACAAATATTTGACATCCTCTTCTATAACATTTCTTTAGCTGCAATGCTGAAATTTCTCTAATGGTTACTACCCTGGGAATTCCCTTCACTTTCCCTTGGTTCCCTTCTTCATCCAAGCAAGTGAATGCTTTGTTATGACAATCCAATAGAGCATGATGTGGTTCCAACCAATCTTTCCCAATTAGATAGTCATAGGAACCTAAAGGTAAGATGTTCAAATCTGCTTTGGTGCTCAGTCCGTTCATGTCCATAAGACATGACTTAACCATCTCATTAACCTTTCTTTTGGCTCTTGTAGCCAACTGTACCAACCAAGGTTTTCCATGCTTGCTTCTTGGCAATTGTAAACTTTCTACCATCTTAGGATCTATATAACTATGAATAGCTCCTGAATCAATTAAAATAGCAATGGTTTGGTTGTTAATCATACCTTCCACTTCAATCATGTGTGACTGATATTCTGCTTGCTTGTTATCCAGGGTTGCATAGATCCTTGGCACATTTCTGCCCATGTCCTCCACTATTTCAACTTTTTGTACATTATAAACAATTCTTCCTTTTTCACCTCTGTGAGGACAATCTCTGAATCTATGATCTCCTTTACAACCCCAACATTGAATAGGTGGTTTCCTTGGCCTTTGGCCTTCTACCTCTATCATTTTGGGCTCTTTAGGAGTTTGTGGTCCCTGTGGACTATTTATGAAGAATGGTGGTTTTAATCCTTTCTTCCTCTGATCTGCCTTGAACTTCTTTTTGTCTTCCCAAGCTTTTTGGAAAGTTGGCCTTGCTTTCTACTGATCATATAGACATTTATCTCACCTTATGGTCTCTTCCAATGTTTTTGGATCATCATACTGTATTTTGTCACTGATGAACACTGGAAATCCACTCAAATACCTTTGAATTTTAACTATCTCATCCTTGATGAAGGAGATGTACTTCAGCAGTTCTAGGAATCTTCTTTCATATTCATTTATGGTCATGCTTCTGATATTGATTTCAAAGAACTCTTTCATTTTCTTGTCATAATATCTCTTAGTCAAGCATTTCTTCTCAAAATACCTCTTAAATTCCCTCCAAGTAACACTCTTCTCTTTAATGTCTTGTACCTACACAAGTTGATCCCACCACATGGATGCCTTTCCTTTGAGTTGATAGATGGAAATTACACTCTCTGCATGAGAAGAATAATTGTGTAATTGAAAATACTTTCTCATGCCCAGCAACCATGTTTTTGCATCTTCATCCTTCTTGTGCTCACCATCAAATGTAGGAGGTTTCATTTTGTTCATGTCTCCTCGTAGTTCATCCACCCCAGACCTCTTACGATGTCTGACAGGGGATGGACTTGTGTTGCTACCTGCTCTTTTATTGGAATGCTTTGAGGAGTGATGGTGGTGTCTGCTAACATTTCCTGATTTCTTTTCTCATCTGAAGGTTTGCGACTTCCATATTTTCTTGAGTCACTTTATTTTTCCAATTTCTTTTCTATTATGTTCAGATTTTGCAACTTCATGTTGAAGTCATCCTGCTGCTCTTTGGCTCTCATAAGCCTTTCATTATCATCTTTATGGCTTTGGACATCCTTTTGCAAATTTTTAATGGTCTCTACCATTTTTAGGTTTTCATCCCTTTCCTCTCCGTGTCTATTGGAGTTTGTTCCTTCAATGTCCAAATGGGCATTCATCCCTCTGCTCTCCTCTTGTTGACTAAAATTTCTCTGTGTCTCTTCCATTCCTATGGATTCGGTATTGATCTGATCTGATCTAGTTGTTGTTAATTATGCAAAATGTGCAGCCATTAAAACTTATTAGGTTAACTAAATCAACAATACATGAGAAATATGAACTATTTCGGCTCAATAAATATATCAGAATTATCTTTTCTAATTTCTTGGTGTTGCCACCATGACGATTCTTAGACAACACCCAAGTTTTGAGAACTTAGCAAGAACTACATCATCGCGCAGAGATACATCAGGTGAAAGGCGGTTTGTCGAAACCACTTTTTCATAAGTTCTGATGTCACGTGCTTCAATATGTCAAATCCACCATTCATGGGGCAGGTGATGGCTAGTCAGATCACTCCATCTCATTCGCTTGGTACATCACAGCCATTTGAAGTTAAGTGAACGCCACCATGTAACGAACTCAAAAATTTTAATCATTTGAAATGGATTAGCCAAGCATGGCAACCCATCATACTTGTGTGCAAGTCTGCCAATGATTCATGATTGAGGCTCTATAATAACCAACTCTCAGGTATGGAAGCATCATCTTATCCATAAGTGAGAAGTCTCCAAACTGATTCGAGCTTCTCATCTCTGCAAAATTATTTTTGTGCCCACATAACTAAGGTATATGGACCCAGTTAAATCCAATGAGACTGGTTATTTGGGAAACATGCTAAATTTTCCTACGAGTACGAAGGAAAAGGTAGTTGCACAAATACTGGTGACTAAATTCCACACAGTACCTGTTACTAATTCTAGATTGGAAATCAGGCTAAATCCAATCATGAGAGATCTGGTTATCAACACACCAGCTGCTAAGAAGAAACGAAGCAAGCGACAGAAGAAAGAACCCGTCGCTGAAGCGGCTGAAAGTGTTTGAGAGAATCAATCGTTCTGGTTAGATTATTTTAAGGAGGAGCTAGCTAAGCCGAAATGAGCCCTCAAATACAATTGAGTATATTTCAGCGATTTTTGAACAGATGGTAGAAGAGGTAAGGAATCTGTGGAGATGATAGACCTATTCTTGTACGGTCTCTTTAAATAGGGCAATTTTTATTTGAATCATCTCCTTTTGTAATTTCATATTTTAAATGAATATATAAGCGCAGTAGCGGATTTTGTACTGCTTAGGACAAGATTCCAAATGATGGTGATATGAATCTTGTTTCCTTTAATATTATGTGTCTTCTTGTAACTTATATTTCACTTTCAACTGTCTGAATAAAACTTCAAAATTCATCTCACTCACTTGAATCATTTTAAATAATACTTCAATGCAGTTGTGTATTCCTCTTTCTTTGAATACTATGTAAATTTTCTATTAAACTCAGGTTCATCGTCTTAATTAGCCTTTCAAACGGTTTTGTGCGCATAAAATTCAACTTGTGTACCTTTATTTATCATGCAAAGTGACTTTATAAGGTAATTTCATGCTTCCGTGCACCTGTATTTGCTATACATTTCCTCTTCGTCGCGCCAATATCTTGCACGTACTACTTCTGTGTTGCGCACCAATATCCACTGCGCATTGTTTATGTATCGCACTCGGATATTCCACATGCATTTCGCTCTATGCATTGCACCATGATAAATTTCAATATGTCTTACCGTGTGCAATACTCTATATGCTCCATCGAATACTCTGTTGCTATCGTGCACAATCACTTGCATGCACCCTTGCCTGCACTGTAGCGATACAACTCATACTCATATTATGTGCGCAACAATCAAACTTCATTGTGCCTTACCATACCACGCACACCATGTGCACCCTTACTATGTGTATGCACTCCGCCCAATGCTAAATTTAGCGCGCACATCCCTACATATTATTCTTCCGTGCGGTGGTTCAATTTTCCATGAACGCAAATATACCGTATACCATACTGTAATCTTGTATCCATTCGACTTGTTTGGTCCATTCAGGCTCAATGTCGAAAACTTACACTCTGATACCATACTATAACGTACCTCCCCGACCACCAAAAGGATGAGGAACGTCACTACTCAGACACTTAACTTAGTTCTGACAACATATGGTAACAACCCAGTATCCAACTGAGGTATGTCACATAATTTTTCCTTTTAAATATGTATATACACACATAGACATACATACATACTGAACTGCATGCAATTAAACATATACATAAAATGTTCTAGCGGAAGCTTCACATATAAAACATAAACAAACAGTTGCATTATGTAAATATATGATTTTCAGGCTGTATTAACAGTAATCACAGTCATGTAGCGTACACAGAAGTATACCCTTAAACATACAGACAAATATGCTCACACATGAAATAAAACCCATAAATTAACACATAAATGACAATGTAGCATGTAAATTCATCACAACATCGATACTTATCTTGGTAAGAATGTCACCAACTGTGTGCGACTGCCTATGAACCTCCCAGCCTTAGACTACACTATTCATCACTCTCAACAGTGAGTCACCCCCAAGATGGGACTAGAATCCACCTAGGTAAGGGATTTCTAACCAGGCTAAAGGTTCACGATCAATAGGAAAGACTCCATCTCAAGTTCTCACTCAACCGACAACCTACAACCTCTCATTCCCCACATGCTTGTCCCACCCAAGGAAGTGTGCCCCTTCTCTGCTCAGCAGTCCTTCGGCTGCTCCACTTCCCTTCCAGGGCTTCAGCAACAGGCTAGACCAGAAGTCTTAGAGCATTGTAGTTGTAGTTTAGCACCTTCAGGAAATTGATCCCCAACAATTCTCTCACTCAGAGAATTTCTCACGGGCCTGACAACCTGCCTCTTCAATCTCGCTCCCAAGATGACAGGTACACCAACAGTAAAAATGGTTACAAAAACAGGTTCATGTATAGTGATAGGAAGGTACGAGGATAGCTCCTCGACTGACAGAATGTATTCCCCCCAATAATGGTTCTCTCATCCAAGGAAAAATGGTAAGATTCCCCCCAAAGGCACTAAGTCTCAGCAATAAGTATGCATGTCTCCAACTTGACACTTGTCATGTTGGAAGCTACTCTGATACACTTGTCCCCTTCTTTAGGACTTAGGATAAAATAATTATTCATACTTTATGTTCTAAGAAATATTAATTTAATATTCCTTTTTGGCTTAAGCTCTCTTGCTTATCCCTTTCCTTAGCTTTTGGCCCTCCCTTTCCCTAACTGGTCGAATCTAATCCCCCTTCTCTTTTATCGTGGTCGGTCTGTGCCCAACGATGTATTTTATATTAATCATGAGACATATACAAAATAGGCGCTCTGGCCTAATTCTAAAACATAAGCATTCTAGCTTATAATACTAGTTCACCAGCCTATAATGCATATCATATACATAAAGGTTCGTTGACCTTAATATTGCACGCACTTTAGTTACTGCGCACAGTATACTCTGTCCTCAAGGTTGCGTGCACTTTAGTTACTGCGTGCGGTATCTAGAAATGTGCACACTACATCACTTTACTGCGCAGTATATGCGTGCACCATGCCATGAAAGGTGTATTACAAAAATGATGTCTAAATAGCTCACTAGCTTAAATATACTTGGATTACACTTGCATTTGGGTTCGGTCGAGGGATATTACATTCTCACATAGAAATAAATAGACGACCTGTTTAAATTTGACAGCAAATTCAGGGTAAGCTTCCAACAACTCGACACCCTCTAGTTCAATGCGTACAATGTTTGCTCCTTTACCCATTTCTTGCAAGCTGAAAAATTCTATCATGTTATGCTGACAATTAGAATGAATAGGGTTACAATTTAGTTGATAAGAAAACATCAAGGATTCATTATTTTTAAACAACACAACCAGTATGTAGTGAGGTCACATTGGGAATGTGCAATCATTTCAGTGATTAGGTGGTGGGCTAATGAACTTGGGAAATGACATGATGAACGATTAATTATGATTTGATAAGGAACATAACTATCAGATTTGGGATGCACAATCATATGATAACATTTTAAACAAACCATCAACTAAGGTTTGAATGGATCACTTGGCAATCATACAACAAAATGACTATAACCTTTAATTACCATTTTAACCCTAATGTAGAACTTCTGGTAGCGACTCCTTTTATAAGTTTGATAAATTCTCTACTAGATGCTCAAAACTTTAACAAAGGTAATGACACTTGAACTTGCAACCCTGCTGCTGGGAAGCCAATATTTTCATGGAACATATTGGATTTGTTACCTGACTGTGACTCACGGAAGAAAATTTTTAAGACTCATTACATGCTTATTTAAATGTTGACAATAGACTAGATCAGACTAAACCAAATTGACTCAATAAGACTTTGGAGAAAGAAATAAAAAATTGTCACTACAAATTAGGTGTTAACAAGTACATTACAAATTTTTGGGTACTAATGCCCATTATTAAGCCTAGCACTAATGGATAGAGGGATCCTCACCACACTTGGTTTATTAGTTCGATGGCTAACCCCCCTAATGTGATTTTTGGGTAGACAAGTGATTTGTGTTGAGTTATTAGAGTGTTTTTATTGATCTCCACACTCATTGATCTTGATCCCCTCCTTAGGGGGTAACACCTAAGTGTAGGTGTTTCATTGATTGGGTGGAAAGAAACTTATTAGATGTAATTCCCCCTTATTAACAGTTTGATTGTGGAGCACTAGTTTTGAATACAGGCTCGTTGTCAACATGTTGAAGGGTTACAAGTACATATTATTAATATTCTTAAATTTTGTTTATTGGTTATTGAATTCATTTATTAATTATGGATGTTTGATTTACTCGATTTGATTAGAAAAAAGGAGGAAACACCCTCCTAGCCAATTTATGGTAGGTAGGGTTTTTACAATCTTATACCTATTATGAAATTGAATAAGAGCATGCAACAAGGTTGTGTAAGGGGGTGGGGAGGGGGGCATGGGGGTGGGTTCATGGTTTGTGTATTTTTTTCATGAGTATTGAGCATCATGAAGCTGTCTAAATCATATTCTAGGATTAAACAGTGCTAAGCTACTTTATGTAAAAAGTTATCTGGGTTCATAGCTTTTCACCTTTTAAAAAGAAGTATATCAAGGGAGAGTTAAAATATGTTTCACATACACACATATAAAATTCCATTGATTTTGTTGTTTATTACATCTAAATTCAAATCTAGGGTTTGTACACCTAAATTGTAGTGTAGTTACACCTAGAAACCCCAAAAAGGTAGTGTTAAATGGTTTAATTAGTGTCTTACAATGTAAATTTCAAATCAATTTTTTTCTCAAACTGTGATACCATTGGATAATTTGTCTTAACACATGGGAGGCCTTAGTAGGAGGAAGATGAAGTGATTTTTTCATAGCTCAAAGAAGAACAGATTGATGGTAGAAATTTCCTCAATCTCATGAGATCATATGCTTATATATTCAATTTCATTCAATGAAACTTGAAACCATAAAAAAATTCTTAGTGTGAGCATGGTGATGTTATGTATGGATTTTCATGAGTTGAAGAAGTGTACAAATACAGAGAAATAACATGCAATGTTTCTTTCCCTCACGTTTTGGTCAGAGAGTTGATTTGTAAACTGTCGTGGATATTCCACTGGAACAGTTCATCGCAATAGATCTAATAAATAATTGAAATATTTATTATTAAACTTATTTATCCTTTAGATCTCATACTCTTAATTATTGGTTTTATTTCTTAAAATAATGTATGAAATAGTTCAAATGCAAAAAATAGAGAACATAAATAAAGTTTTCCTCTACCTTCTTCCTAGAGTACCACTTTGCTTGCCTGGAAGTTGTCCTTTCAACCTAATCTTCCAAAGGTCATGATTCCTGTGTCTTGTACTTCTTTACCTTTTATGAAAAACTATGTCCTCTGCCAACTCTTCCTGAGCATGTGGTGTTAAATCCTCTATGGAAGTCTCATAGAGTTTGAGATTCTCCACATTCATTATTGAGTAAATGTGCATGTATAGGGGTATATTGTGCTTGTAGGCATTATCTCCCACTTTTTCCAATACCTAAAAAGGACCATATCACAAAGCCTTGATATTTTTATCATGATCTTGTAGCCTTTCCTTATTTAGTTGTAACCCTACTATGTCTCCCACTTTAAATGTTATCTCTATTCTATGTTGGTCATGTCTAGCCTTGTACTTTTCCTGTGACTTCTTCAATGTCTCATATACTTGCAAACGGTTCTGCATGATCTTCTAAACAAATTTTTATACCTTTAATGCATCTGTTTTGAGGTCCTCCCTCACTCCTCCTTGTTATCAATATATAACATCTAAGGGTGAAGGTGGAAAATATCCAAAGAAAGTTTCAAAAGGTGACGTACCAATAGAAATTCATATTGCTCTATTATAAGAGTGTTGTATATAGATCATATTTTCATCCCAGGTGTTTGGATGCTTCTAATTGTAACCCCTCAAAAGACGCACCAAATTCTCGTTGACTACTTCCATCTACCCATCTTCCTGTGGATGGAATGTTGTAGATGTCTTCAACTTAGTGTCCATCTCCTCCCACAATGTAGTCCAAAATTTATTGATAAATATGGTATCCCTATCTGAGATGATGCTCCTTGGTATCCCGAAGTGCACCCAGACTTGTTCAAAGAACAAGTTTGTTGCTTCCTATCCCTTGATGGTATTTTTACAAGATATAAAAATACACATTTTTTTGAGCCTATCAACTACCACAAATAAATATCCATGTCCCTTCTTTGTGGTTATTAAACCTCCCACAAAATCCATGGAAGTGTTTTCCCAAGGTCAAGTGGGTATAGGTAAGGGATGGTATAAACCTTGCTTCCTCTTGTTGGTATTGTTGGTACAAAAAAGTATACATCCTCTAATATTCCATGTTATTTATTCTTGCATTATGGGATAATACACATACCTCTATAAGTTAACAGTTGTCCTCCCAACACCAAAATGCCCTGCAACCTTGGAGGTATGATCCTCTCTGATAAGTTGCAATTGTTCAACTTTAGGAACACAGAGTTGTCGAGTTTCTAGAGTAAACCATTCTGAAAATGATAGGCATCCTTTCCATCACCTTCTTCTATATAAATTTATTCGTGCAGTTTTTGAAACACCTACTTGAAGTCCTCATCTTATATGTATACCTCTTTGTATGCATCATGGGTAAAATGCTCCATGTGCATCAGATTCCCAAAGTTGTAATCTTGGATGTGGATGGCCATGAAAGCATGTCTACTAACTTATTTGTGATATCATTCTTATACTTGATGACTAGATGAAATTGTTGTAAAAACCCCATCCACTTTTAATGGTTGGTTTGTTGTAGCTTACTCTAGGCCTACAAATATTGTAATGGTTGGTGATCCTTGTGGAGGATGGTCTCATTTCCCATCAAATAGTGCTTCCACTTTTTGACAGTTTATACCAAGGCATTGAACTCCTTTCCATAGGTAGGGTAGTTGAGAATCACCCCATGAAATACTTTAGAATGATAGAAGATGGGCCTTCCTTCCTAAATCAGTATTTCTCCCATGGCATACCCACTTGCATTTGTATCCACTTCGAAGGGATTCTACAAATTTGGTAGTGTGAGAATTGGTGCTTGAATAATATTTCTTGTCATCTCGTCAAAGGCCTTCTTATAATTATTCCCCCACTAGATGTTATGGCATTGAGTGGTGCAACTACTGTTGAAAATGAAGCTATGAAATTCCAAAAGTATTGTTCTTCCCCAAAAGAACTCTTAAATTCAATGAAATTTTTAGGAACTAGCCATGTCATGATGGCCTCCATCTTTTTGGGATATATCTTGAGCTCCCCTCCATCGATCACATACCCCAAATACACCAAACATTTTTACACAAAGTCACATTTCTTGAGATTGGACAAGAGCTTGTGCTTTTTCAAAGTCTCTAACACCTGCTTAAGATGTGATATGTGCTCCTCCCAAGTAGCACTAAAACCTAGTATATAATCCAAATAAACAACAACAAATGAATCTAGATAAGGGTGTAAAACATCATTCATTAGTCTCATAAATGTAGCTAGTGTGTTGCATAAACCAAATGCCATAACCAACTACTCATACAAACATTTCCTTGTCTTGAAGGAAGTCTTCCATGTATCTTCTTCTTTGAATTGTACCTGGTGATATCCTGATTTCAAATACATCTTAGTGAAGTACTTGGCATGTTGCATTTGGTCCAACAGATCATCGATCCTTGGCAAAGGGTATTGATTCTATAGTGTTATATTATTCAATTCCCTCTAATCGATACACAACCTCCAAGTCACATCCTTCTTGGGTACAATTATGTGGGTGACCAACAAGGTGAAGTACTTGATCGAATCACACCCTTCTCCAACATCTGCTACAACTACTTCTTCACTTCATTCACTTATATAATAGACTGTCTATACAGCCCAATATTCGGCAATGGGGAATCTAGAAATAATTGTATTTCATGCTCCACATTCCTCTTAGGTGGTATCCCTTTAGGCGCCTTGAATACTCCTTTGTATTCCTGTCACAACTCCTCCAACTGATGTTTCTTCTCTTTAGTACACCCCTTCAAGGATTCCTTCACTCTCATTGACTCATCATCAGACTGATTTTCTCTTAAGAAAATAAAAGCATATTTCTTACTAGAACTAATCAACTTCTTGGCTTGGTTGGCACTCACCAGTGAGATCTTCGACTTTTCTTTATGTGCATTAATGATGTATGACTTCCCATCCTTGATTAGTCGGTATTGTTTGGCTCTCCGCATGAACATTGCATCCCTCATATACATGTAGGGGCTTCCAAACACTACTTCCCATAAATCAAGGGGTACTACATCCAATTCCACTTCATCAATAAAATCAACACTTACAACAAATTTAATCTTACAATGTTTCATTACCTTTATTGTAATATCCCTCGGCCAAACCCATTTGTAAATGTAATATAAGTGTACTTAAGCTGGTGAGTTGTTTTGACATCATTTTGTAATGCACCTTCCATGGCATAGTGCACGCATGAACTGCGCAGTAAAATGATGTAGTATGCACATTCCCAGATACCGCGTGTAGTAACTAAAGTGCGCATAGTATGGAGGACAGTGAGCCTCATGTATATGATATGTGTTATAGGCTGGTGAGCCAATTATTATAAGTTGGGATGCTTATGTTTTGGTATTAGGCCAGAGCGCCTAGATGTTAAAGGCCAATGCGCTTATTTTGTACATGTCTTATGAT
Source organism: Picea mariana (assembly GCA_032191745.1). Classification (NCBI taxonomy): domain Eukaryota; kingdom Viridiplantae; phylum Streptophyta; class Pinopsida; order Pinales; family Pinaceae; genus Picea; species Picea mariana. The sequence continues at coordinate 17,558 of JASDQU010816764.1, forward strand.
TAATATAAAATGCATCATTGTGCATAGACCAACCATGATAAAAGAGATGGGGGACTGAACTTCACCAGTTAGGGAAAGGGAGGGCCAAAAGTCAAGGGAAAGGGATAAGCTAGAGAGATTAAGCCAAAAAGGGAATATTATATTAATATTTCCTAAAGCATAAAGTATGGATAATTATCTTATCCTAAGTTCTAAAGTTGGGGATAAGTAGACCAAAGTAGCTTCCGATATGACAAGTGTCAAGTTGGGGTATGCATTCATATCGTGGGGAATTAGCTCTTCTGGTCACTTTTCACGGGGATTCTTACCAGCATCTTGACCATCATTCTCACCATCACTTTTTCACGATGATTCCTTCCATCACTCAGTTATCCAGTCAATGATTCCATGACCATTTTCACTCACGCAGTCCGTTATCCTTGAGACATCCATTTCACCATATTTCAGCCTTTTCCAGTTGGTGTACTTGGCTAACTTGGAGTGGGATTGAAGAAGTGGGTTGTTAGGCCCATGAGAAATTCTTTGAGCGAGATAATTGCTAGGGATTGATTCCTGAAGGTGCTAAACTGTAGCTACAGTGCTCTGAGACTTCTGGTCTAGCCTGTTGCTGAAGCCCTGGAAGGGAAGTGGGGCAGCCGAGGGACTATGGAGTAGAGAAGGGGCACACTTCCTTGGGTGGGACAGGCATGTGGGGAATGAGAGGTTGTAGGTTGTTAGTTGAGTGAGCACCTGAGAAGGAGTCTTTCTTGTTGTCCATGAGCCTTAGCCTGGTTAGGAACCCTTTACCCGAGTGGAGTTCAGTCCCAACTCGAGGGTGACTCACTGTTGAGAGTGATGAACAGTGTAGTCTAAGGCTGGGAGGTTCATGGACGGTCTGTACGCAGTTGGTGACAATCTTTCCAAAATAAGCACCAATCGTATGATGAAATTATATGTTGCATTGTTATTTACATGCTTATGTTATGGTTTATCATGTATGTGATTATAATTGCCTGTATGTTATGGGTATTTCCCTGTATATGTTGCATATCTGTGGTTATTGTTATTTCAGTATAAAGTCATATATTACAGAATGTAATTGTTTGTTTATGTTTATATGTAATGCTTCCGCAAAAAGTGTTGTATGTATATGTTAAGTTGCATGAAGTTTGAAGAGAAAATTTATGTGGCATAGCTCAGTTGATTACTGGGTATGTTACTGTATGTTCCACAGTAAGAGAACAAAATTGTTCCCTAGAATAGCATGGTCCATCCTGTTTAAGGCTAGGAATGTTACCAACTTGTGTCAGAGCATGAGAGATTTCTCTAGAGTGGCATTCCTCAGTCTGTAGGTGGTCGGGGGACGTTACAAATTGGTATCACAGCCTCAGTTTAACCACTAAGCCTGGATGGGTCAGAGGGGTTTAGTTGAAGCAATATTCACGGAAGAGTAACTTCGAAGTGACCAAAATTCAAGTCACGAAGCGTCCATGGAAAATGTTGGCGTGCAGGCGCACGCGGTAAATTTTGGCACCGCACGGAAAACGTTGGCGTGCAAGTGTGCACGGTGAATTATGGCATCGCACAGAAGATTATTATGTGTGGATGCACGCACTGAATCTAGCCTTGCACGGTGAGCACGCACATAGTAATGTGCACATGGGGTGTGCAAGTATTGCATAACATAGAGGAGTTTTGTTGGTACATGCATAGTATGAGTATAAGTTGTCTCACGAAATTGTATTCAATGGTGCGTGCAGATAATTGTGCGTGATGGAACATATTGAACTTTAACATGGTACAATGCATAGGGAGAAATGCATGTGGAGTATCGATGCGCGATACCAAAACTGTGCGGAATGGATATTGGCGCACAATGCAAAAGTAGTGCACGCAAGTTGTCGGCACGACAAAGAAGAAATGCATAATGGATATAGGTGCACGGAAAATCATTTTACCTTGTGATGTTGCTATGAACGATAAATATGGATGTACAGGTCAAATTTTAGTGCACGCGAAGTTGTTTGGAAGGTGATGAGTCTAATTTTAATTTGCATAATATTAGAAGAAAAAGAAACGCACAACCACATCGAAGCATTAATTAAAAGGAATTCTGAGTTTTATATCCCTCTGATTTAGACAGATGGAAGTAAAATATAAGATTACAAGAAAAGAATACTATAAAAGAAAAAAATACTCATAACACCACTAGATAGAATTTTGTAATAAAAGGTCCAAAATCCGCTTCTATATTTATATAATCGTATTAATCACAAAATTACAAAAAGGGGGATGATAGCAGTTATTTTGATTGTAAAAAGGGTCGTTTAAGAATAGGCCTATCATCTCTGGTGCTCCTTACCTCTGCTATCAGTTGTTCAAAAATTCGCTAAAACATACTTAATTTTAGTTGAAGGCTCACTTCAGCTTAGCGATCTCCTCCTTTAAAGAATCTAACTAGACTGGCTGATTCTCTCCAACACTTTCGGTCATTTCAGCCGTGGATTCCTCCTTCTTCTGTCACTTTCTCCTTTTCTTCTTAGCAGTTGGCCTGTTGATGACTAAATCCTTCATAGTGGGATTCAGCTTGAATTCCAACCATGAGTCTATATCCGACTCTGTGTGGAATTTAGTCGCTAGAATGTGCACAAGGACCCTTTCCTCCTTATTCGCAAGAAAGTCTAGCATGTTGCATGAATAACCAGTCTCACTGGATTTAGCCTTGTCCATGTATCTCAGGTTGTGGATACCGAAATTCTTTTACAGAGAGAAGAAATTTGAACAATTTGGAGATTACGTCGGTTATGGATACACATATACATTCATACTTGAGGATTGGTAGTTATGGAATTCCAATTATGAAGCACAGACGGATTATGTACAAGAGTGTTTTGTTGCCATGCTCGGCTAATCCATTTCGAATGATTAACTTTTGAGTTCATTACATGGAAACATTCAGCTGACGTCACATGGTTGCGAAGTATCGAACGAGTGAAACAGGGTGATCTGACTAGCCATCGCCTGCTCCATGAGTGGTGGATTTGACATGTTGAGACACGTGATACCGCATCTTGGCGAAAGTGGTTTCGGAAAACCACCTTCTTGCATAGATTTATATCTGAAGGCATCGCGTATCTATGTTTTCAAGACTTGGGTCTTATATAGAATTGTCATGGTGATAACACCAGGAAATTGGGAGAGATAATTCTAATGCATATATTGAACCAAAATGGTTCATATTTTTCATGAATTATTGAACTGTTAGCCTAATAAGTTTCGATGGTTGCACGTTTTGCGGAATTAACAACAAATAGATCAGATCAGACTAGTGTGGAGTCCATAGGAATGGAATAAGCATAGGGGAATTACAGTTAGCAAGATGAGAGCAGAGGGGTGGATGTCCATTTGGGCATTGAAGAAATGAACTCCAACGGACATGGAGAAGAAAGGAATGCAAACATGAATATGGATAAGACCATTAAGAACTTACCAAAGGATGTCCAAAGCCATAAAGCTGATAATGAAAGGATTATGAGAGCCAAAGAGAAGTGGAATGACTTCAACATGAATTTATTGGAGGGTTTGAACAAAATAGAAAAAAAATGGTTAAGGAGAGTGGCTCAAGAAAATTTGGAAGTCACAAGCCTTCGGATGAGAAAAGAAAAGAAAAAAAGTGTTAGTAGACATCACCATCATTCCCCAAGGCATTCCAATAAGAGAGCAGGCAACAGCTCAAGTCTATCCCTTGTCAGAAGGTATAACAGGTATGTGGTGGATGAGATGCAAGGAGAAATAAACAAAATCAAACCTCCTACATTTGATGGTGAGCACAAGAAGGATGAAGATGCAGAAACATGGTTGTTGGGCATGAGAAAGTATTTTCAATTTCATAATTATTCTTCTCATGCAGAAGGTAGAATTGCTATCTATCAACTCAAAGGAAAGGCCTCCATGTGGTGGGATCAACTTGTGCAGGTGCAGCACATTGAAGATAAAAGTGTTACTTGGAGGGAATTCAAGAAGTATTTTGAGAATAAGTACTTGACTAAGAGATACTATGACAAGAAAATGAAAGAATTCTTTGAACTCAAGCTTGGAAGTATGACCATAGATGAATATGAGAGAAGGTTTCTGGAACTGTTGAAGTATGTATCTTTCATCAAGGATGAGACAGTGAAAATTCAAATTTATTTGAGTGGATTTCCATGATTCATCAGTGAAAAAATAAAGTATAATGATCCCAATACATTAGAAGAGACCATAAGGCGAGCTATATGCCTATATGATTAGCAGAAAGCAAGGCCGGCTTTCCAAAAGGCTTGGGAAGACAATAAGAAACTTAATATGGATTAGAGGAAGAAGGGAGCTAAGCCACGATTCTTTGAAAATAATCCACAAGGACAACAAAAGCATAAAGGACCCAGAACGATTGACACAGGGGGTCAAGGGCCAAGGAAACCACCTATGCAATGTTGGGGTTGTAAAGGAGATCTTAGGTTCATAGATTGTTCTCATAGAGGTGAAAAAGGTAGGGTTGTTCACAATGTACAGCAAGCTGAAACAGTGGAGGACATGGGCAGATATGTGCCAAGGATTTATGCAGCTCTGGACAACAAGCAAGCAGAGTATCAGTCCCACATGATTGAAGTGGAAGGTATGATCAACAATCAAACCATTGCTATTTTAATTGATTCGGGAGCTACTCATAGTTATATAGACCCTAAGATGGTGGAAAGTTTGCAATTGCCAAGAAGCAAGCATGGGAAATCCTGGTTGGTGAAACTGGCTACTGGAGCCAGAAGAAAAGTTAATGATATGGTTAAGTCATGCCTCATAGACATTAATGGACTGAACACCAAGGAAGATTTAAACATCTTTCCTTTAGGTTCCTATGACTGTCTAATTGGGGTGGATTGGTTGGACCAACATCACACTCTCTTAGAATGTCACAAAAAAGCATTTACTTTCTTGAATGAGGAAGGGAAACTAAGGAAAGTGCAGGGAATTCCCGGGGTTGTAACCATTAGAGAAATTTCAGCATTGCAGCTAAAGAAATGTCACAGAAAAGGGTGTCAAATAATTGCAGCTCATTTAGTGGAGACACCTAGAGATAAGGTGCCAAATTTGGAAGATTATGCAGTCCTGGAAGATTTTGAAGATGTGTTCAAGGAGGTACCCAAACTACCCCCAAGGAGAGACATTGATTTCTCTATAAATTTAATGCCTGGATCAATGCTAGTATCAAAGACTCCTTACAGAATCAGTGCACTAGAATTGAAGGAGTTGCAAATGCAGCTTGAAGAACTTCTGAAGAAGGGGTATATATGCCCAAGTGTGTCACCTTGGGGTGCCCCAGTCTTGTTTGTGAGAAAGAAAGATGGAACACTAAGGATATACATTGACTTCAGACAGTTGAATAAAGTGACTGTTAAGAACAAGTATCCTATGTCAAGGATTGATGACCTCTTTGATCAATTGAAGGATGCAAATATATTTTCAAAGATAGATCTCAGATCAGGATACCATCAGGTAAGGATTAAAGAAGAAGATATCAGCAAGACCGACTTCAAGACAAGGTATGGTCATTATGAGTTCACAGTGGTGCCATTTGGGTTGTCAAATGCACCATCTATTTTCATGTGCTTAATGAATGGTGTTTTCCAAGAGCATTTGGACAGGTTTGTCATTGTCTTTTTGGATGACATTGTTATATATTCCAAGTCAGAGGAAGAGCATGAACATCATTTGAGGATGGTGTTGAAAGTATTAAGGGATCATCAGTTGTATGTCAAATTGAGTGAGTGTTCATTTTATCAGAAACAAATTCATTATTTGGGGCATATCATTTCAAAGGATGGGATAGCAGTGGATCCTGAGAAGATAGAGGCCATTAGAGAATGGTCATCACCGAATAATGTGACAGAGGTGAGATCATTCATGGGTCTTGCAGGCTACTAAAGAAGCTTTGTTGAAGGATTCTCAAAGATTTCACACCGAATAACTTCTTTGCAAAGAAAGGGAGTGAAGTTTCAGTGGACACTAGATTGCGAGAAGAGTTTCCAACACTTGAAACATTTATTGACAAGTGCTCCAATATTAAGGATCACAGACCCAGATGAAGACTCCGTCATATGCACCGATGCATGTAATGAAGGACTTGGTGGAGTCCTCGGTCAAAATAGGTTTGGCATATGTTATGAATCAAGGAAGTTGAAGGATCATCAAAGAAACTATGCCACTCATGATTTGGAGTTGGTAGCCATAGTGCATTCCTTGAAGAAATGGAGACACTACCTCATGGGAAAGAAGTTTGAGCTAAGAACAAACCACAATGGTCTGAAATATTTATTTGATCAACCAAATCTAAATGTTAGGCAAAGCAGATGGTTAGAATTTCTAAGCGAATATGAATTTGATATAAATCATATCAAGGAGAAAGAGAATAAAGTGGTTGATGCACTCAGCAGGAAGGTGCATGAATTACATGCTACAACCATTAGCATGTATTAGACTGATATTAAAAGGAAAATTATGGAGGTTGCAAATGCAGATCTGCAATACAAAGAATTGGTAGCAATGCTACAGCAAGGTAAGATGCCACAAAAGGTGGATAATTATAATTTGGGAATAGATGGAATATTGTTGTGCAAGAATGGAATTTTTGTTCCAAATGTCCAGAACTTGAAATGTATTATTTTTCATGAAATACATAATGTTCCTTATGCAGGGCACCCTGGATATCAGAAAACCATGGCAACAATCAAGAGCCATTACTTTTGGCCAGGTACAAAGAGAGATATCGCGGAATACATCGCTAGATGTATGGAATGCCAGAAATTTAAAGCTGAGAATAGGACCCAGCAGGGTTGCTGCAACCTTTACCCATTCCTGAATGGAAGTGGGAAGTGGTGACAATGGATTTTATTACAAGATTTCCTAGAACAGGAAAGTTGCATGATTCAATCATGGTGGTGGTGGAAAAGATTATGAAAGCTGCCCATTTCATTCCACTGAAAACTACTCACAAGGAAGTAGATGTTGTTGATATTTTTATGAAGGAAGTGGAACAATTGCATGGAATTCCTAAAAAAATTGTGTCCGCCAGAGACCCGAAATTCACCTCGAATTTCTGGAAAGGATTTGGAATGAATGTGAACTTTAGTACAGTTTATCATCTTGATTCTGATGGATAGACAGAGAGTTTGAATAGAGTGATAGAAGATATACCGAGAATGTATGTGATGGACAAACCATCGAAATGGGAAGACTACCTACACTTGATAGAATTCGCTTACAACAATGGGTATCAGACATCATTGAAGATGAGCCCATTTGAAGAACTATATCGCAGAAAGTGCAATACTCCAATGAGTTGGGATAATCTAGTTGATAGGATAGTAGTAGGGATAGAGTTGCTCAAGGAGATGGAGGACCAAATGATAAAAATTAAGAAGAATTTAAAAGCTACCCAAGATAGACAGAAAAGTTATGCCGATAAGAATAGAAACCACATAGAATTCAAAGTGGGTGATCATGTTTTCCTGAAAGTAAAAGCTAACAGGAGTTCCCTGAAGCTGGGAAGCTACACCAAGTTGGCAGCTAGATTTTGTGGGCCATTTGAAATCCTAGAGAGGTTTGGTCCAGTTTCTTATATGATTGCATTACCTGCATCTATGTCTGTTCATATTGTCTTCCATGTATCGTTCCTAAAGAAATATATACCTGATGATAATCATGTTATTTATTGGAATGTGATTCAGGTGGAGCAAGAAGGCGCTTTTCAAGTGCATCCGGTGCGCATTTTGGACTAGAAATTCAAGCAGCTCCAAAACTGAGCGATAGGGATTGTAAAGGTTCAATGGACCTGGTACGGTCCTGAGGATGTTACTTGGGAGCATGAGGATGCAATGCGGACAGAATACCCGCATATTTTTGAAGATTTTTGAAAACTCTATTGTATATGGGTGTATGATGCACTAAGGAAAGTGCATAAATAAGGGGAGGGGATTGTAATATCCCTTGACCGAACCCAAATGTAAATGTAATATAACTGTACTTAAGCCGGTGAGTTGTTTTGACATCATTTTGTAATGCTTCTTCCATGGCATAGTGTGCACATGAACTGCACAGTAAAATGATGTAGTATGCACATTCCTGGATACCACAAAGTATGGAGGACAGCGAGCCTCATGTATATGATATGTGTTATAGGCTGGTGAGCCAGTTATTATAAGTTGGGATGCTTATGTTTTGGTATTAGGCTGGAGCACCTAGATGTTAAAGGCCAGTGCGCCTATTTTGTACATGTCTTATGATTAATATAAAATACATCGTTGCATGCAGACCGACCACTATTAAAGAGATGGGGGATTGAACTTCACCACTTAGGGAAAGGGAGGGCCAAAATTCAAGGCAAAGGGATAAGCTAGAGAGCTTAAGCCAAAAAGGTAATATTATATTAATATTTCCTAAAGCATAAAGTATGAATAATTATTTTATCCTAAGTTCTAAAGTTGGGGACAAGTGGACCAAAGTAACTTCTAATATGACAAGTGTCAAGTTGGGGACATGCATTCATATCGTGGGGACTTAGCTCTTTTGGTCACTTTTCACGGGGATTCCTACCAACAGCTTGACCATCATTCTCGCCATCACTTTTTCACGATGAGTTTCAAGATGATTCCTTCCATCACTCAGTTATCCAGTCAATGATTCCATGACCATTTTCACTCACGCAGTTTGTTATCCTTGAGACATCCATTTCACCATATTTTAGCATGTTCCCATATCCTTTTCTGGTTGGTGTACCTAGTTAGCTTGGAGCAGGATTGAAGAAGTGGGTTTTCAGGCATGTGAACAATTCTTTGAGCGAGAGAACTGTTGGGGATTGATTCCTGAAGGTGATAAACTAAAGCTACAATGATCTAAGACTTTTGGTACGGCCTGTTGTTGAAGCCCTGGAAGGGAAGTGGGGCAGCTGAGGGACTGTTGAGCGGAGAAGGGGTACACTTCCTTGGGTGGGATAGGCATGTGGGGTATGAGAGTTTGTAGGCTATTAGTTGAGTGAGCACCCGAGATAGAGTCTTTCCTATTGTCCATGAGCCTTAGCCTGGTTAGGAACCCTTTACCCGGGTGGAGTTCAGACCCAACTCGGGGGTGACTCACTGTTGAGAGTGATTAACAGTGTAGTCTAAGGCTGGGAGGTTCGTGGATGGTCTGTACACAGTTGATGACAATATTTTCAAGATAATTACTAATCATATGATTGAATTATATGTTGCATTGTTATTTACATGCTTATGTTACGGTTTATCATATATGTGATTATAATTGCCTGTATGTTATGGGTATTTCCCTATATATGCTACATATCTGTGGTTACTGTTATTTCAGTATAAATTTGTATATTACAGAATGTAATTGTTTGTTTATGTTTATATGTAATGCTTCTGCAAAAAGTGTTGTATGTGTATGTTAAGTTGCATGCAGTTTGAAGAGAAAATTTATGTGGTATAGCTCAGTTGATTACTGGGTATGTTACTGTATGTTCCGCAATAAGAGAACGAAAGCATTCCCTAGAGTAGCATGGCTCGGCCTGTTTAAGGTTGGGAATGTTACCAACTTGTGTCAAAGCATGAGAGATTGCTTTGGAGTGGCATTCCCCGGCCTGTGGGTGGTCGGGGGACGTTACATTTATCTTTGCATCCTTGTTTACCCAACCCAATGGACAGGGGATAGGATGACCATGAACCTCCAATCCAAGCTTGTTGACTAGATCCATTGATATGATATCATCTTGTGAACCATATTTGAATAAAGCATCTATCTTATTTTTCTTGACCTGAATCTTGACATGGAAGAACGTGTTCATCTCCTTCTCTTCCTAGTGATGAAGGCTACTCAGATTCACTTCCTTTTGTACATACGTGCAGACAATATTTTCATATACATATAAGCTAATTTCAACCTAATTTCTTGAATATTTGGCTAGAAGGTTCTTTTCTTTCCTTCCTTCTTGTGGTTCTTCAAGTTCAGCTCTAGATGTAGTTTCCATCATTTTTCCTCAATGTGGCCATCAACGTTGAAATAATTGAAATGGTTTCTAAGATCTTTGCATTAATGTGTAGTGGTTGTTGTATTCTTATATTTCCCCCCTTTCCACTTCTTCTTCCCCTCCTTGAAAGATTCCTAGTGCTCTTTTTTCTTCGAACCACTTGGTTTCCCCTTATTTTAACCTATGTTTTCTAGTTAATATGCTTGTACACACACCTCATCCACTATCCTTGGCTTTAAGAGCATTACCTACTTGTGTAGATGATTGTGTAAACCCCATAGATGCTTGAGGAGTACATTTGGGTTCTTGGGAGAGATACCTAACATGATGTCCATCTTTTTGAACTCAGTTGTGTACTCATCTACACTCACCACTTGCCTCTACGTGAAGTAGTGCCACCAGATTCATTGGTCATCTACATACCCAATAGGGTAGAATTGAGACTTTATGAGGGTTTTGAAGTCCTGCAACCTAGTTAATGGAAGATCTCCCTCTAGCCCAAGTGTTTCTATATGGGGCACCTTTTCATATGAAATAATTCCTTTTGGTTTAATAAATGTAGGTGTTAATTTTCAAAGGGATATCCAAATATCCTTTGACGACATTATTGGTAAGATTATTCAAGTTTATCTTGATGATATAACTGTCTATTCTAGAAACCAACAAGAACATTTTGATCATCTTAGAAACATTTTCTTGCGTTGCAGAAAGTTTGGAATGTCCTTGAACCCTACAAAATGAATATTTTGTGTCACACAAGGTAAAATTCATGGTCATATTGTTTTTTATTCAAGAATTAGTATTGATCCCGAGAGGGTTATCGCTATTCAAAATATTCAAGATCCTTCTTTAAAAAGAGAGATTTAATATTTTATGGGTAAAATCAATTTTGTTAGGAGATTTATTCTTTATTTTGCAAGAATGGTCAAACCAATTCATAACAAGCTTAAGTAAGACTAGTCATTCTCATGGAATGATGATACCGGAAAATATTTTGTAGAAGTCATGAAAGTTATCAGTTATGCATCGGTTTTGGCGAAACCAAATTTTGAAAAGGATTTCATTATGTATACCAATGCTACTGAAGAAGTGATATCTGCTAAACCAATTCATAACATGATTAAGTAAGATCGATCATTGTCATGGAATGATGATACTGAAAAATGTTTTGTAGAAGTCAAGAAAGATATCAGTTCTACACCGATTTTGGCGAAACCAAATTTTGAAAAGGATTTCATTATTTATACCAGTGCTACTAAAGAAGCGATATATGTTATCCCTCTTCAAAAATATGATCAAAATATTGATCATACCATAAATTACATGAGCCAAAGTTTATCATATGATGAATTTAAATATACTTTGATAGAGAAACATGCATATGCTCTTGTAAAAGCTATTGAGAAATTTCACCATTTTATCTTAGGAAAGCACATGCAGGTAAAATTCCCTCTGCATATTGTTAAGTTTTTGCTTTCTCAAACTCATATTTCAGGAAAAATTGCACATTGACTTGCCAAAATTCAAGAACATGATTTCACGATAACAACTTCTCAGACTATCAAGGGATGAGATCTAGCCTACCTGGCTCAACATCCTGAACTAGGTATTTCTTCTGAAAATGATGAGGATGCTTTGTATACACTTTTTCTTGTTGAACATGAAACTGTTGATTTAGTGGAACATCCTTGGTACAAGGACATTATTTTTTATTTGCAATTTCAAAAATTTCCTAATAATCTTGAAAATTATCAGCGCAGGAGTGTTCGCCTTGAAGCCTCCTAATATTTAATCTTGGGTACTTCCCTTTTCGGCAGAATAGTGATGGATTGATATTAGATTGTGTAGACAATACAATAGCCCAAAAACTCTTGAAGCAAATTCATGGATCAACAGATTCATGCATTCATATTGGTGGTCATTTTGCTACAAAAGACACTACATTCAAAATCTTGAGAATTGGTTATTATTGGCCTTCAATCTTTAAATATTATTATAAATTTACATAGACATGTGATGAATGTCAAAAGTTAGAAGGAAAAGAAAAGTTCTCTTCCATGCCTCTACAACCAGTTCTCTTCCCTTTTTCTAAGTGGCAATTAGATTTCATTAGTCTTATTAATCCTTCATCTTCTAGTAGACACATTTGTATTCTAACAACAACATATTAATTTACCAAGTGGATTGAACTTGTACCACTCAAAATCACACAGGATTAATAGGTAATCACATTCTTTGAATCTAATATATTCTCTTGTTTTGGTCTTCCGCATGGATGATTTTAGGGGCTAAAATTCTCTCATGGGCTAATTTTCCATGGTTTTTCCAAAAACGAGATTCGCTATTTTAAAAACCATTCACCCAAATTCTATAGGATAAAATTAGTTTACCTTAAAAGTCGCCAAAATTTTATAAAAACTATATAAAATCCTTATAAATTTGAGTATTTTTACAAAAATATTGCCAAACATTTATAGTTGGCATATGAAGGATTAGTAATATTTGCCAAGATTTCTACATTTTAAAACAAATTTCCATCCTTAAAATCATCCCTGGGACTCTTCCGATAGAAATCATTTTTGACAATGGACCAACTTTTATTTCTACAAATTTTACCCAATTTCTAAACAAATTCAGGGTGAAGCATTTTACTTCATCCACTTACTATCCACAAGGAAATGGGAAAGTTGAGTCCACAAATAAAAATATGGTTAAGATTCTAAATAACATTATAAATGAAAAACCCCGCCAGTCGCACACATTACTCACCTATGCATTGTGGGAACACCAAACTACCACCAAAACTAGTATTGGTTATACCCCTTTCCAACTTTTATATAGTCGATAAGCTATTATGCCTATGGAACTTGAGTTAACCTCCCTTAGATTAGCATTTTAGGATGAAGATTTAAACTCTACAAACATCCCTCATAGGATAAATGCCTTGGTGGCTCTTAAAGAACAATGGAGTTATGCTCTCGAAAATCTCAAGAAGAGACAACAATCTGTCAAAAAATATTTTAACAAGAAATATAAATCAACTACTTTTGCAGGTGATGAAAAAGTGTTACCTTGGGATTTTGTTTATGTTGAAAAAGGTAAGCATATGAAATTTCAAAAGATTTGGCTGGGTCCTTACGTAATCGCCTCAGTTATTGGTAATAATTCATATTTATTGAAAGACATAAATGGGAGATTGTTTTCTTATACAACTAATGGTTCACATTTGAGACATTATGTCGAACCCAAATGATTTTCTTTATTTCTTGTGTTCCCTATATATAAATTTTGATTTTTCTACTTGTACAATTTTCTTCCTTTTATTTTATATTAGAATTCTATTTTTCTATTTTAATTTTAGTTTTAAGTCAAACTTGATCAATAGGAGTTGTTAGTTTAATCATTTAGCTGCAAAGTTTTCTTCAATGTGTTCTAAGATGAACAACAAAATTTTATGAATGGCTTTCGGTCTACAACACTACTTATGTATTTTTTGTTGTACCTACAAATTTATTGATTGAAATTGGTGATTTCAATTGTTTCCCTCTTCTCCATTCCCATGCTTCTCTCATGAGTGAATCATTTTAAGAGAATATCAAAAAAATATTTTGGGAAAATAAGTCATCAACAAACTTGATTTCCAGTTCCAAAACCATAACCAGAAAATTATGAGTTCTAGCCTGCTATAAGCAAACTTCCCTGTGAAGTCCCCAGATGTTGACTCAAAATATCGTCACCTAATATAAAAGTTTGTGAAGTATTTTGAATTATATGATTATATATATTATATAGCTAATAGGTGGGGTCCCCAAGGAGAAAATGAAAAAGTGTTGGTTTGTCAAGCTTTTCCTGAGCATAAAATTGTGTTTGACATGATGCATCACTCAACAAAGTTATATTATGTTGAAAGGTTTGTGGCTTATTTTATGATGCCTTACAATTGAATATGAAAGAATTCCATTTCATTAAGGAGTTTTTATTGTCTCTTCAAGAAGTTTCATACATGTTCAAACCACATACAAGGTTAATCTTCAAATTCAAAAATGTTGCATGATAAATGCATGCTAAGAATACAAACATGTTGTTGAGTTCCATGACAAGATAAATAAGTGCCCTGTCAACAAACATATGAGAGCTACAACATTTAATACTTTGTAAAAAGTATTATTATAATTTTTTATTGTCTTGGGCATTACATTATAATAGTTTTAAAAAGGATATATTACTTATGATTCAAACATGGTTCTTCAAGCATAGAATTATTGACCATATGTTCTAGTTATGAGGGGCGCATTAAATTAAGTTTTGAAACATTTTGGTTTCATCACTAAGGTATCCTATTTAAGTGACACTATATAAAGTGATGTTCATTGCAACCAATATATGGTTATACCATAATACACAATTTGTGATTTTGGTTATAGCTAACATTTACAAACATCCCATGGGTCATCATTGACATTTGATGGTTATTGCACATATAACATAGTGCAACCCAAATTGATTTGTATTGCATGTGGTATATAGTTATAATAGTAGCATTGTTTTGGATGGTATATGGTTTAATGTTATTGATTTGACATGCCTTGAGAGAATCTCACATAACTTGAATGGTTTTATGATTGTTGAGTTGGCATATTTTGCAATGTTTGTTGGGTGGCAAAGTGATCGAGCTTCCCATGCATTGAAGGTGCTAGGAAATGGACATTTACTCCATAGTCTGTGCACTATCTCTTCTTTATTGCCTTGGTTTTGGGTTATTTGCTCTGTTGGTTGTTGAGAAAAGAGGATATAAGTTTTGTTGGCTAAGTTTTTTCTCCTCGTGGTTTCCATAACTAATTCAATTCTAGTTTAAAAGATGTCATTGTACACAGTATGAGCCATTAGTATATTTTACATCTTCTACTACAAATTTGTCTTAAATCTGGTTATATTTGGCTTTGGCTTAGCATGATTTTGTGCACAAATGTCTCTTTTCTCCCTTCTTTGACATTTCTTAAAAGAAAAAGAAAAAAATATTTTTTTTTATGGAAAGATGATATTAGCTTGGTTTGCATCTCCCATACTTTCACTTTTCATATCTTTTTTTAAAGGAAAAAGGGATATTGGGAAACCCTTGGTTTGCATGCAACTGAGGTTCAAACTCCAGTTCTCTTTATTGTGTCTTCTTGCACATTTTAGGAACAACCCAGTTCAATTTTGTGAATAAAATTTATGGGTTCATTATGGACCTACTCTACAAGTTTAAGGGTTACTACTGAATTTTTGAAAATGGATTTCGAACCAAGGTCAAAGTTTGTGTTCAAATTTCAAATTTCCCCTCACCTTTGTTCTTTACAGTACTAGGTAAAAAAAAAATATGGTATTAGTCGATTCGAACCCATGCCATGCATGTAGTGGATAATCCCGAAGCTTATATTTATGCTTAGTTGCATAAGGAGCTACTGTATGATTCTTTTTCAACTAAGAGCTATTGGGTTGGGTTGAAGGTGTTGTGTTTCAGTATGACTTGAACCCACATTGGTTATTAAGATTTGAATTTTATAAATGATTGTGATGTTACCTACAACTAGCTTTGTCTTCGTGAGTATTGTGTTGCATTCCTCCTGGATTTAACTGATTTAAAGATGGCAAGTTCAAAACCTATGTTTGTGTTTAACCCCATGGATTCGAACTTAAGTTCATTAGGTTACTTTCAATGTATGTCCCTTCCATTCGAATTTTAATTCCTTCGTATCTCTTTATTCCAACTCAAGGTTGTTTGATGAAAGTTTGGATTTCATATGCATTTCGATTTAAGTTTATAAGAGAAGTTATAAACGGATTTCAAAATCAAGTTTGTTTAGATCAAGCCCGAAATTTGATGGGTTTCAAATCTGCATCTATGACTGTAAATTCACCTGCCCAAACTTGGGTCTTTCATATTTAAACATTTGAGGTTTTTCCCAACTGAGATATTGCACCTCCTTACAACACTTACTCGACTCGTTGTGGTATTTAGTTGAGAGGATTGTTGGAGACACACAAAAAATTGTTCAAGTCTCATACACATTTGTTATTTGATATGGTATGTTGATTGGCTATCGTATTATGAATTGACAACATTGAATATTTTTGGAATGGGCTATGGCCATATTTAAGAATCATAACGCACAGTGTTTTGAATTTTATGTCTATTTTGGGACATTACTCTATGGTTTTATTTTTAACTATGGCTCTTAGTTTGATCATAAAGTAACACATACCCAATAATAAATCGATGAAGGTTTAACCAGAGACATTATGATTATTTATGAGTATGCTTGGAGGAGCATGGATATTAAAATCTTATGCATAATATAACATTCATATGATTGGTTATTTAACATTTATACTCATATGTTGGTTGGCATAAAGAAAGTGAAATGATAAAAGACATAAGGATGATTATATAGACTCATTATCCCTTCATTTATTTCATTTTTCATAAGCTAATCCCTCAAATCTCATTCATTTAAAATCCTATTTTCATTTTTTCCATGTCCATGTAATTAAAATGAAATATATGCACCAAAAATGACATAGTTAGGTATGTATGACCAGCATTGTTCAAAGGAAATATTTTTTTACAGCATGTATGAATGATGTGATATGTCTTGGAAACACTTTTCAAATGGTTGGTTTTGATTTGGTTGAGTCAGAGGCAATAAAGATAGTCTTAGCATGTATGAATGATGTGATATGTCTTGGAAACACTTTTCAAATGGTTGGTTTTGATTTGGTTGAGTCAGAGGCAATAAAGATAGTCTTTGGTTGATGATATTGTGAAGTTGATTAAAGGAAGTTGTATGTTTATTATATAGATTTATTTTCCCTTATCAATTTCACTTTACATAAGTCATTTCCCAAAGTCACTGTCATTAAATTATTTTTTTTTCCATTTCATTCATGTCTATATCATTAAATAATATGCATAAGAAAAAGATACAACTTATTTAATCAACATGATGAAATGGGAGAGATAAATGATGTGAAAATGACTTGGGGATTATTCTGGCTGATTGGTATTATGATCAACACTTGCAAACATGTTTTGAAATAAAATTTGGATAGTCTTTTGTATGGAAGTAGTAATCGACATGTATGGATTTTAGATTTGGGTGTTGTACTTTTATCCCTATTTTCACTTTTTCACTTCATTTCTCATTTGTGTTGCATGGTTGTGTTATGTCAAAGCCAATTTAATCAAGATAACAAATTGCTTTATATGTATTATCTCATTGTGTTTTAAGCATGTACTAATTGTTCATTAATTGGGTTGGTTTTCATTGATGTCAACCCTTGAAGAAAGTGTTAAGCCCTAATATTGGCTCATTACCCCTTAATTGGGGCATATTATATTAGTAATGTTATTTTATTTATGTCATCTTTAGGCCATTAGTTGTAATTATACCTCCTAGTCTCCTATATATACCAAGGAGACATTTTCATTTTGAATCATCTGGTACTTAAACATTTAAGTGAGGTAAAAGGAGGTTGTGCCCTAGAAGAGGCTTATTATCTGAAATTATCTCTTTTTCAAGGCATTGAGTACTTTTTCTGATATTTTTCTATGCTATATTGATATTTGGTTCTTAACATATGGTATCAGAGCTCAAGGTCTTGGGGTTTCGCTGCTACATCTGAGACACCTTGGAATTTTCGCTATAACTTTTTTTATACAATGTTTCAGAAGGAACGGCTTGGAGGATATTTATTAGACAGATCAAGGTACGTTGGGTTCAAAATTCAGATCTTGAGACCTTATAATTTCAGAGATACATCCTAAACAAGATAGGGTTCTGGAATCATCATAAACTGAGTCATTGTGGAATTTTCTCTATAAAAAATTTTCTGTTACATTTCAGACCCTAAACTATAGAAACTATTTACATAAATTAGTAAGGTATCTATGGTAAAAATTTAAGCTTCTGGGTCATCTTAAATTTGTAGATACACCATGTGTAAGATAGGATATTTGACTAGTCCTATTGACTAGTCTCAAGAAGGTGTTCCAGGTAAAACAATCATAACTTCTTCCTAGAGTATCCAAATTGTGTTGGACTAGTTTCATTGGATCATGGAGAGTCTATAGTATTTCTAGTGCGAATTGTAGAATTTCATATCAATCATTTTGTGTGGGGCACGCTATACAAGTGAGATCTCCTGGAAAAGCCAAAAATTGGCAAGTTGTGGGGAAGTTACCGTAAATTCCACTTGGCACATCCAATTTTGATCAGACCTGTGGCATTACAGAGAAGAAATATCAGAGAACTACATAAAAGAAAGTTTCATACCCAAAAGGGCTGAAACTTGGGAGATAAAATAGAAGAAATATTGTCTAGCAGAACCACCTCAAAATCAAGGTTCAAAAGTGATACTTGACCAACATGCCACCAAAAAAGGGAACTTCTACACCAAATAAGCCTCCAAAAAATCCTACTTGGACTCTTGATGAAGGTGAAGAAATGTGTAGGGACATAAATGA
>JASDQU010816765.1:0-16160 GCA_032191745.1 Picea mariana
AAATACTTCATGGGGTATAGACACGGCTGAAATCAAAGAACCTCTGCATCAGGAAGATAATCAGGCTCCACAACCAACAAAGGTCATGTACAAAGATCAGTTCCCGGGAAAGAAACAAGAAAAAGAAAAACTAGAATACACAGTGCTTGATGAGATCACTGAAAAAGAAATTCCAAAGGAACCGGAAAATGAAAATGTACAACAACAGGAGCAACAAGTACCTCAAAATCTTGCAAGTGTTGTTAGAATATCTATCAGGTTAAGTATCCCCGTTGAACGATACTCTCCTTTCATTGTATTATTTATTGTTGGTTGATTCTGGTGAACCAAAATGGTATGAAGAGGCAATGCAGGTAGACATCAAAAAGAAGTGGAAGCAAGGCATGAAAGAGGAAATGGATTACTTGGTAAAACACCACACTTGGCACTTGGTTCAGTTGCTTGTAGAAAAAAGAGCATTGCGTAATAAATGGGTTTACAAGTTGAAGGAAGAACATGGAGGAAAAAAGTGGTACAAGGCTAGAATTGTTGTAAAGTGGTTTGCACAAAAGAAAGGTATATATTTTGATGAAATATTTTATCCTATTGTTAAAATGACTTCAATTAGGACTATTTTAAGTCTTGTGGTAGTAGAATATTTCCATCTTGAACAGTTAGATGTAAAAACAACTTTTCACCGTGGGGATTTGGAGGAAGAGATTTATATGCAGCAGCCACAGGGGTATGAGGTCAAAGGGAAGAAGAATTTGGTATGCAGATTGAAGAAGAGCTTGTATGGCCTAAAGAAATCTCCAAAGAAATGGTATTTGAAGTTTGACAGTTTTATGTCAGAACAGGGTTATAATAGATGTCATTATGATCACTGTGTTTATTTTAAAAAGCTAGAAAATGGAAGCTATATTATCTTTCTATTATATGTAGATGACATGCTTGTTGCAGGGTCTAATATGAAAGATATAAATGTGATCAAGAAGAAATTATCTAATTCATTTGTGATGAAGGATTTCAATGTTGAAAATAAAATCCTTGGTATGAGAATAACAAGAGACAGGAAAAATCGCAAATTGACATTTTCTCAGGGTGAGTACATAGAGAAGATGTTGGAGAGGTTTAGAATTCAGAATGAAAAACCAGTCAGTACACCTTTGTCCATCCATTTCAAATTAACTAAGGAAATGTGTCCCAAGACATAAGAGGAGATATAATACATGTCCAAGGTCCCTTATTCATCAACAGTTGGCAGCTTGATGTATGTGATGGTTTGCACAAGACGATATATTGCACATGTAGTGGGAGTTTTGAGCAGGTATATGAACAATCCAGGTAAAGAACATTGGGAGGAAGTAAATTGGATTCTCAGGTATTTGAGAGGAATTTCTTCTCATGCATTATGTTTTGGAGGTTCAAACACTTTTCTACAGGGATATGTTGATTCAGATATGGCAAGTGATAAATATAGTAGGAGGAGAACCACATGGTATGTTTTTACCTTAGGTGGAACAATAATAAGTTGGATTTTGAGACTACAAAAGGTTGTTGCACTTTCAACAACAGAAGCATGTTATGTTGCTACTACAGAGGCTAGTAAAGAAATGATTTGGTTACAGAGGTTTATGGAGGAATTGGGAAAGAAGAAGGAGAATAAAAGGTTGTACTGTGACAGTGAGAGTGTCATCTTGAAAATAACTCAGAATTCCATTCGAAGACTAAGAATATACAACTGAGGTACCATTTCATACGATCTGTCTTGGAAGATGGACATTTGAAATTGGAAAATATACAGACGAGATATAATCCTGCAGACATGTTAACAAAGGGAGTAACCAGGGAAAAACTAAGTTCTTGCTCAGTTTAATTTGGTATTCAAGCATGAAGGTGAAGATGAGAAATTTCTCAAGTCCAAGAAGTTTCATAGTCTAGTAGACACAACAGTGGTGGAGTTGTGGAGATCAGTCTCCAAATGGGATATTATTAGTTGTGGAGCCTGATTATATTCCTAATTCAAAGGTCTTTGTTTTCAGTCGTGTTTATACCTCATGAACACTTTACACCCCTGAAGAATGTACACTCATCCACGCGGGGGAGTGCGGGGGAGTGCCTTGTAAATGTATATTGTAATTTCATTGTAAATATGGATCGTTCATTATAAGGTCACAGACATAACGATAGAAGTTCTGTTAGGGTTTTTTTCCCTACATGGAAACTCTCATTTATTAGGGAAATGTATTTTGCGGCTATGTGTCATAGCGAATATTGTATTCTGAGAGAGGAGACTTTGAGAGAAAGAAGAGGAAGTTACAATGGGTTTTCTATAGGTTGTATTCCTTCATTTGATGGATAATAATAAAGGAAGGAATTCAAAATTTATCTGGTGGACGTAGCCCACACTGGGTGAACCACGTATATCTATGTCTCTATTTTCTTTTGTATCTTTTGTGTTTTATTTCTGCATTTATTTTATTTTATTTCTTCGTAATCCTATTTTTCTAACAATAAAAACTTACCTTGGAGTTAAACCTGTAAGTCAAAAACTTCACCCAGTTCATGCCAAGAAAAATGAAGTAATCAAAGCCAAAGTAGAAAAGTTAATGAAGTCTATTTTTATTTATCCCATACCTATGACTGGATGGGTTTCCAACATCGTTCTGGTCACTAAGTAACAACGTACAATTTGTGTTTGTGTCGATTAGAGGGATCTAAATAAGGCTTGTTTGAAGGACAATTACCCTACAACCTTTATCGACCAAATTATTGATAATTGCACTGGAAGCGTCATTTTCTCTTTTATGTATGGCTTCTTTGGCTATAACCAGATCGATATTTTACTTGGTGATCAACACAAAACAACCTTCATCTTCCCGTGGGGGACTTCCACCTATCGAAAATTACCTTTTGGCCTTAAAAATGTTGGGGCCACGTTTCAGTGGGTTATTTTGTATGCTTTCCATGACATCAAACATATTGGTGAACCCTATCTCGATGACTTTCCAACTCACTCCACTCCTCGACAGGATCATATTAGTCATCTAATGGAAATATTTCTTAGATGTAGGTATTGCAACATACGCTTGAACCCCCATAAATGTACTTTTTTTGTTGAATCATGGATACTCCTAGACTTCATAGTTTCCAAACATGGGATTAGGGTGGATCCCTTAAAATTCAAATTTATTCTCACTTTACCTCCTCCCAACAATCTTATCCAACTACAAAGTTTTGAAGGGAAGGAAAGATTTCTCCATCGTTTATATGCAATAATGCAAAAAATAATAAAGAATTCATGAGATTGATACAAAAATATGCCCCTTTTATTTGGGATGAAACTTCTCAACTCTCATTTGATGATCACAAGCATGCTTTAATGAATACATCATTGTCACATTCCCCCAACTATGCAAGAGATTACACCCTTTATTTGGCTGCCTCTACTTACACTATTTCCATGGTGTTACTACAAGTGGGTGATGAAGACGTCGAACATGTGATCTACAATTTATTTAATAGCCTTTCAAGTTCGAAACTTTTTTATTCACATGTTCAAAAGTTGGCTTTAGCAACAATTATTGTTGTCCAAAGATTTTTCCACTATATATTTTTTTGCACCACCATGGTCATTTCTCACTCAAATCCCATGTACCACATTCTGACTCGTCAAGTACTTGGGGGGAAATATTCCAAATGGATTGTTATTATTCAAGAATTCGATCTCAAGTTTTCCAAGTCCAAAGATAAGAAATCATTGGTTTTTGTGGAATTAATTGGTGATCTTCCCCATATCGATGAGAATATTGAACCCAATGATTCCCTTCCAGATGATTCATTGTTCCTCATTAGTACATTCAATGTTTGGTATAGAGACATTCTTCTTTATATCTATACCCAACGCTTCAAGAAAGACATTTCACATGATGAACGACGTCGCATTAGACACCATTCAAAGTACTACCTTAACGCTGGTGATACTTTGTATCATTTTAAACAATTTTTAAACAACTGTCACCTTGGATCTTGTGGAGGTCATCTTTCTAGGATGGCTACAACCCAAAAAATCATACATGATGGTTATTTTTAGCCTTCCATATTCAAAGACTGTATTGACGCCATTAAAAAAGGCCCACCTTCCATATCTTTCAAAACAAAATAGATGCCCACCCAACTCCACTCCATCCATTTGTCACCATCGTACCCTTTGAAAAATGGGGTTTTGATTTCATGTAATGTAACCCTACCTTAGCCATGGGGGACATAGTTATATTATCATCGTAGTTGATTATTTCACCAAATGGGATGAGGCTATGCCTACATTTATTAATTATGGTCAAACTATTGCACTCTTCATGTTCAATAACATCATCACTCACTTCAGAGTCTGACAAGTGATTGTAACTGATCATGGATCCCATTTCCCAAACCAGATGATGGGTGAATTGCGCACCAAGTTGGGTTTTCGTCGTGAAAATTCATCCCCTTAATATCCTTAGGAAAATGGATAAGTTGAATCCATCAAAAAAGTCCTAAAGACCATGTTTAAACACATAGTGGAGGTGAACAAAACCTCTTGTCATTTACAACTCTTCTCTGCACTCTGTGCTTACTAGACTTCAGTTAAAACCACCACTAGATTTACACCCTTTCAGTTGGTTTATGGGTTTGAAGTACTGTTTTTGATTTAATGTGATATTTAATCCTTGAAACTCACTGTAGAACTCATACCCCATACTTCTTTTGAAGAAGAACAATTTTTATATATAACGAAGTTGGATGAAACGCATCGTGATGTTTCTCTCATCAACGAGACATATAAAAAATGCATCAAGACTCAATACGATAAGTTTATTTAACCTCGTGCTTTCACAGAAGGAGATATGGTCCTGGTCTATGAGCAATATCATGACAAACTTGGTGTAGGTAAGTTAGAACCTACGCCGCATGGGTCATACATTGTGAAGCATGTGCTATAGAGAGGCACCTACGAGTTAGTGGATTATGAGTGATTATCTCTCGGTGAACCCTGAAATGGGATTTACCTAAATAAGTAGTATGCATAGAATATATTACATGTGTTGTTTGTATATTATTGTACTATATATATTTTTTGTTTGGTGTGTCTTTTCTTTTGCGTTCATGAGTTTTTCCCCATTCTTTAAAAATTCTTATAATTTTCTTTGTGCTTGAATGTGCATATGTAATCATGCTTTCCTATTTAGTTTGGATTTATAGATGGCACTAGCCGACATACCCACAACATCGCTTATTTATCATGGTTCATCTACCACTTTGGTGATTTAGTGAGTTTAGGAGGAGTTTTCCTCAGATCTAAAACCAATAAAATTGCATAATCATGTTGTAATTGGACTTTTAAGTGAAGATTCTATTTTAGGCATATCTCAATTAATTATCAACCTTGATTATCAACTCATGGCCCATCAACTAAATAGTAAATACACCATTTGTAATCCAACTTTTCTACGTCTCCATATAAGGGTTCGTCGTCTCAAAAAATATTTTGAATTTTTAGAATATAGAAATATATCAAGATAACTTAATACGACTATAGACTCGTCATAAAATTATATGTTGGATTGGTACATTACATATAGACAGGCATTCAGAACATAAATCATGTAAATAACAACATCACATCATTTAGAAAACATAAGTAGCCATGGAAAAACTCATATGTATGTGTCTGTATATAAAGTAGTAAAAGTATGTCAAAATACATCATCCAAAAAGTATATAAAGGGAAAAAATGTGGGTCATTATGCCTATGAAATCATCATAAAATTATGTCAGGAGACTCTACTCATCATCGTGAACTACATTGTGCTCAAGATAGCACACAACCACTGTAGCCACTCATCATAGCAGATGACTGAAGCCTTCAGGCACCTCGACTATGTGCCTCTAAATATGAAAAGGTACATCTTGTATCCTCATGGAAGGAACACCCATGTTTAATCCACAGAGGTTCCTCTCCACCTCACAGATTCATCCTACTTTGACACCAACCTCTGTTGTTTCTTAAACATCACCACACCATCTTAATGTTGGCATCCTTGCCGACCATAACATACCTTTGTCTGTATGATGAAAAAAAATGATCTATATCCATCATTGTAAAACAAAATAATACATATATACATATAAAAAAAAAAAAAACATTGTTTGAAGGTCATGATATTTTGTATTTACCTAACACATCCCACTATGCCTCTTTGGGGAGCACTAAATACACGTTTCCCCTAAATTCAACTATGAAATAAGGGAAATCCTCTATAAGAATGAGATTCCTTCTCCACCATGTGAAGAAGCCAACAGTAAAACAGAACACTAAGGGTTCATTCTCCAACCAAGGTAAGAGACTCATCTACCACTCCATCCAAGGCTCGAATGTTGGGCATGCTATCAATGCAACCTATGGATGCATCTGTCGTACTTTATCTAGAAATAATGAAACCAAGAAAGATCTGTATCCAAATTTATTTTGTCTACCTATTCTACAGTTAGAGATTTTCTCTTTGATTTTTCACAAGAAACCTGCACTCCAGTTAAAAATTATGGGCTCCAAGCATTGAATAGCATATGATATATGAGATTTGGAAGCAATATGGGAACTGGTGCTTCCTGCCATTTTAGTGATATAAAAGAGAATGAATCATAGAGATATCTCCCTCACGTCATTGGTGACTATTATTCCCCCTTCTAATATTGATCCCAACACGCAATATTGGGCAACATATGCATCTCTTGGGAGTGGAGTAGACCACTTTCTAGACAAAATGATGGGTGCTCCCCTCTTTGAGATCCCCGTCGAATAATACACGTATTCAATGTCGATATCAAGAATATGAAATCATATCTGGAATGCTTTCTCATCGATATCCCATAACCTAATTAGATACTTGAGCAAAAGGACTTATTTTCTCATGTTTTGTAGCTTAAAGTACTTCAAAAAATCACAGTTTCATAGATCTTCCCTTGCTTGAGGGTCTTGTAAGGTGTCCATATCATCAAATTCATTCTCTCATTTTTTCCATTCAATCATATTGGGCAATGAGTACCTGCAAATCCACAAAAAAAAATCACATTAGCAAAGTTTCAAAAAGAGAAATTGATTTTTCACAGCTTAAAAATTAAAACAAATTCCATTTTTTACACCCATCCTCACTGGAAATAAAAAAGAGAGTGCTAGTTCTCCCCAAGAAGGAATACCAGGGCATTGAAATCTCGAATAGCATCCCCCTCAATTTCTTAATGTAGCATTGATCATGTTTGGTGCTCTAGGGATTTCCAGAGAGCCCAAACTCATGAAATAAAGGTTGAAAAAGACAAATAAAACATGTAAATTAATGAGAAGGATCATAAAACCAACCTTGTCTTGAAAAACTGCAAATGGTCGCTCATAGCTCTGTAATCGACATCAAAAGAGTTGCTCTCAAAGAGGGAAAACTCAAGGAAAAAGATAAAATTGTAAAATGAAAGGTGAAAGTGAATAAGGTTTTGACCTAA
Organism: Picea mariana; assembly: GCA_032191745.1. NCBI lineage: Eukaryota > Viridiplantae > Streptophyta > Pinopsida > Pinales > Pinaceae > Picea > Picea mariana. Next base: position 7,513 of record JASDQU010816765.1, read on the forward strand.
TTGACCTTTTAATATTTCCAAGTAGTGTCATTTACTCCCTATTTTCATATTAATAATATTTATTTTTGAGTTTTTCCTAAATTGTTGTCGATTTTTAAGAAATTTCTCACATTTTTTCCTAGAATGACTTGATTATGTAGGAAATTATGGAGCACATACTTTTTGATGACATTATGATACTATTGAGAAAAATTCATCATACATTGAGCTCATTAAAATATGAAGATTCATTTTTTGGGCAGTAGATTACCCGTTTTTAGTCCTAGCAAACTAACTACGAAAAAATGATTCTCTAGTCAATCTCGACTACAAGATTTCTTTGTTGTATTATTTTATACCTTTTTGAACGTCGGAGACTAAAATTATGAAAAAGGACAACCTTGGATTTTTCTTTAAGTTATTTTCAAACTCCCTAAATATGAAAAACAACCGCGTTTTCCTTCTCTGGACTTGCAAAACTACACATTGAAGGGTTTGTCTAAGGATGAACCCTTACTTATTCCAGTTCATTTAATAAAAGAAGAGGAACTTACCAAGGGTGATTTATATTGATCATGTGTTATCGTCCTCGAGATCGTTAAATGAAAAATAGGTATTCATTTATCTAAATGGGGGAAAAAATTGAAAGAAGTGGGCCAAGTTTCATGAGATCTTTTAAGGAAACTCTTTTGTTCACCCTTGAAAATGGCACTTTTTTTCACCTCACCATACACTTGGATGATCCATTAGCCTCTGCACTTAACCAATCCTATGAGTCTTTCTACTCCTTTATCCCATCCGAATAAATCCCCAACACTTGCTACATTATCTTTTGGTCCACTCTAAGTCTATACTGCCAAGTCTTATGTCGTGCCTCGGTGTTCAAGGGAAGTCTTAAACTCAAAATTCAACCATATACAATTTTACTAGTTCCTATACTCGTTTTACTCCATTTTTATCTACTATATCTTATCACTTTCCTGTGATGAGTTTCATGTCGATTGATGAGGGATACATCAATTCCCTCCTTCGACAAGTCTTTTCCCGTCGACTTCAACAAATTATTTGAGAAATAGAGTTAGGAACACATTAGTACCTTGGGACCTGCATTCCTCAAAGGTAGGCCTCACATTCAATAGTGGGTATGCATTAAGGACCCCTAACCGATTGGTTCCACGAGTGTTTGACTTCAACACATTATTCACATTCACTGGATTGTACTTCAAAGTACCTTGAGAATCATCGACATCAATGGTTATTTATGCCTCAATTGTTAATGGTATACCTCAATGACTGGTAATCAAGTGGTTTTTGTCATGTTTGACATCAAATCATCTATTCACATGGAAAAAAATTTATTGTTATAGGATTGGGACGAAGACCTATGGGTTGAGTATTCATCTGCATATACACTTTACCTAGGTTCCAATGGAGATTATTTGAATAATATACATATTTTAACATAGATCCACTTTGTATTGGCCTGTGGCTATGTTCTTGTCATATCGTATCTCCACTGTGTATTACTTCGTGGCTATGATCAAGTTAGTTCATAGAGGGATGGATCCACATTCTTTCTTTAGTGGCCATATCTTTAGTCAATATCAGCATGGATCCGTAGTGTATTTATTGGTAGTCGTTCATTGATTCATTTGTATTTTGATCATAGATATAAATTCCTCGAGGATTGAACACATATTAACATTGTTTGATGGTTGTCTGCAACTTCTACTAGGTTCTCCAACTCGATACCCTTACTTCAAATAATCTACAAAGTGTTTCGGCCATAAACATTCCTTTTCCGACTTCACACTTTGGGGGGGAATCTGTTACACATCAAAATTCCTCACTTCAATAGTGTCACAAGTGTCTGACTTTCATTTTCGCAAGTGTCATAAGTGTTGCAAGTATCACACTTTTATTATTGCAAGTGTTGTAAGTGTCACATTTAATTTTCCTAAGTGTCGCATCTTGAACAACACTGTTGGTGCAATTATATGCATAATATATTACCAAACATAAATTATCAACCAGGATTCCTAATTAATAGAGTTGATGCACTATATGTGATGATAAAAGATAGGTTCCTATGTCTGTTTAGTATAGCTTAGATAAGAAAACCATTTGGAAACCAACACACTTTTAAAAATAGAAATCTTCACACAATTCGAAAGATGGAAAGAAAAACTCATAAACAAGCAAAACTCTTGCTCAGGTGATGGACCAGTTCATTGATGGCTTATGAAAGATTTTTTTTTAACTTTGATACTATCCTTTGGAGAAACTAAACTAACAATAATTAACACTTTGCGCATTCACAAAATTCCATTAGAGGTGCATGTAGAGTGAGATATGGAGTTCTTGATTGTGCATGTGTTAGCAAGGTGTAGCCTAATCAATTCTGGAAAATAAATCTAAGTGTAGTGGGATGCTCCATTAAATCTCATGTATGGTGAAATATGAAGCTCCAACTATTCCTGCATTGACACACTTTGCAACAAGTAGTGAAATCAAACAAAATAACATGAAATCAAAATAACAGATACATGAAATGAAAATATACACTAACAATTTACAATGAGCTTACCAAGATGGATTGGTGGCCCTTGTCTATGCCAACATGGAAGCTTTTAAATCAACAAATGATAGCTTCTAAGAGACACAATATCACTAAATCCAAACTTGCATTAATCTTCAACAAGTAGGTTTACAGAAAGAGTCTTTTCATGAATCCAATGTACATCATAACAATTCTCTCTCAAGAACCAATCTTACAACATAATAATTATCCTCCTAATATACATGATAATAATTCTCTCCTCCTCTCATGAAGAGAGTGCACTCTCTTTTATACATGAGAGCTTTGAAAAGGAGATAAACATCTCATAATTATAGATCCACTTTTCTCTCAACCAATTTCCCATTATTACAAAATAGTATCCCTTCAAATCCTCACACATCTCTCTCATATATCTTGGATAAGATATGACAACCAAATCTCCATGATCTTCTCTTTGGAATAGGCTTGAATGATCTCCTCAAATATTGAAATGATGGAGGAAGTATTCGAGAAGTCTTTTTGAATTAATCCTTCACATATTCCTACACATGACAAAGCTCACACATTTTTGAGATATATATGAAAACATGTCAATTTTCTAATATTTAATCACAAATTCCCTTTTAATACTAAAATAAATGATTTGGAAAATAATAAGGTTAAACCCATATTTAATTATGAAAATGGTATGATGAAAGGTTAATGGGGCGATGAAATGTGAAGAGTGATGAAGGGAAAGGTGAATGGAAATATGACATTTCTGAGTCCCAACATACCCCCCAACCGAACTTGTTGCATGTCCTCATGCAACTGTGCATGGATCTTCTCAATAAATTTTGGCATATGAATTTCGGCTTTGAGTGATGATAATGAATATTTCTAGGATGGGATTTTTAATACCCCAAGGACGTGCCCAATTGTATTATGAATTGTAATTTTGTTTTATAGGCTGGTGAGCCAAGTTTATATAAGCTAGTTGGCTTATGTGGTGATTAGGCCAGGGAGCCTAAGTGTTGAAGGCCAAGAGCCTGATTTTGTACATGTAACTATGCACATTATTAATAAAGATAAACACCATTGCGTGCAGACCGACCACGATGAATGAGTGATGAGGGACTAAGCTTCCACATAATGGGTAAGGGATTGGGGGCTGGAAGTTGGAAAAGAGAGGTTAAGTGTTGAGCCTAGGGGCTTAAGTCCTTGGGAATAATATTTTAATATTATTCCAAAAACCCTGTGAAATATATACTTTTATCCTAAGTTCTTGGAAAAAGGAACGCATGTTGATGAAGTGCATGCAACTTCATGGGTGACATGTGTCAACCCAGGAACATGTAGTTAAAAACTGCAGAATTCATCCGTGGAGGGGGTTCGGTCATTCTTTCATCCTCCGTCTGAGTTCCCGTGATGCTCGTCTGAACCCATTTTGCCTCTACATGTGCATCGGCATTGTTTTTCTGGTCACACACCTTGAAACCTGTGGGAAACGGGACGAACTGATCCATGTCTCCAGGAAGTCTGAGTATTCTGTATTTGTCTAAGCCATGTGGTGTCGTGTTTGTGGGTTTTTGTGACCACAAAGTTCATTCGTGAGCCATTCTGTGTCTTCTGAGGAACCTGACACCTGGTTAATCACCTTAGTTGTGTCGTGTTTTATCATTGGATGTTGCTGCCTATAGTGCCATGCCCGTCTACTATTGTTGTTGTCATCCCTGTGTGAATGAATGTTGAATTGTTGTTGTTTTCCTCCTTGTGTTGGAATGAAGTTGAATAGGCAGGTTTTCAGGCTTGTGAGCAGCTCTTTCCAGATGAGAGAGTCTACTGGGAAGTGGTTTTCTCCCAGAGAGAGTCAAGCACCATCTATGAATCTCTGAGAATTCATGATCCTTCCTATTGTCGAGACCCAAAGAGGGAGGTGAAGCACCGATGGATTTTTCTTGTGAAGGTGTATACTCTCAGGTGGAACAGGCATGTGGGGAATGAGAGTCCGTGAGTAGTGGGTGTAAGAAGGCTCCTGGAGAGAATCCTTCTAGTTTCTCTGTGTGGTTTTCCCTGTAACCTCAGCCTAGACTAGGATTCCTTGCCTTGGGTGGAGATTAGTCCCAGCTCGAGGGTGACCCACTGCTGAGAATGATAAACAGTGTGGTCTAAGGCTGGGAGGTTCGTGGAAGGCCTGCACGTGGTTGGTAGAATTACCACGGTTTCAAAGATAAGTATCATCTTATTCTTAATATTATGTTTTGCATGCCTGTGACGCTTATATGTATCATGTATTCTGTTGTGCATATGAATTATTGTTAATGCCAGGGATTATTTATGATAGCAATAATCTTGTTCTTACTCTGAGTTAAATGTGTTTAATATGACTTAAATGCATGTTATTAATTAAGTATGAGAATGATGTTGTTCCAGACTGTAGTGTTTTCCTGGCCAGTGGGATTAAGGTCAGGGGACGTTACAGTTTGGTATCAAAGCCTAGTTTCAACATTTAGCCTGGATGGGCTGGATAAGTGGTCTTTGGACCAAGGTTTTGAGAAGAAATTATGTTTGGAGGACTAATTTCTGACCTCAGAATTTTTCTGAGTGTTAATTGGCTACTTAACCATGTTACAAAGCTCTAGAGGTGTGGCGGTATTATAAAACATAACCGGTGTGGTATATGGACACAAGGAGAGAGAGAACTCCACACCAGAAGTGTTGGAGCCATAGAATCTATTCGAGAGGAAAAGAGAACCCTCATGACCGTTAGATCTGGAGAACGTGCAGAAGATTTAAAATCTTTTTGGAGTTGCACAAGAGTGTGGGAATCGCTATACGTGAAATCCCAAATTCATCAAGACCGTCCATCAGGAGGGATGCGTGGAGAGTGGTCAGCCTTTCATGGACTCGTGACTGGAAAAGGTCAAAGGAAAAGTTTGTGAGAATTCACAAAACATGAATTCGTGATTAGATCACAACCATTGATCAAGGAGAGATCTGGATTGTTAAGTGTCTAGGAAGAATTTCAACATTTCGGGAGTTCGGCTATGGGGAGAAGTGGGATGTGTTGATGCACAAACTTCTGAAGCCTGAAATCATGAAATCCTGAAGAGATGAAGTAGTGGGTCAAGTTGACATCACTTTGATGGATGTGGAACCATGGGATCTATGCCACATGGCAGTGGGCTCCGAAGGAAAAGCATACGCAGTAGGCCCAGACGACGTCACCATAGGTAACGTGGACCTTCTTAAGGACACCATGTGTAACTACATTGGTGGGAGACAACTGTGTTGTGGGCCCAGAGGGTAAGGAAAACAAAATTTTGGAAGTCGGGAGTTGGAGAGGGAAGCGATTGCAAGAACCTGCCAGACCAAAACCCCAAAACCCAAAAACTCGAAGCCCCAAAATCCTGAAACCTGAAGTTTTGTTTGGAGAGCCTTGTAGCACCTAGTAGTTTATCATTTGATCATAGCCCGTGGACACATGGGTTAGGGACTAAAAAAACGAAGACTATCACCTGCAAATTACAAAGCTGAGCGGAACTCAAAAAATTCGTGAAGTCGAAAAGTTTTCTTATTCACGTTGGTTTATGACTTTTGTAGTTTAATTAAGGGTTTAAGGTCTGACAAACTTTGGTTGAATGCATGTTGTGTGTGTAGATTTCAATGAGTTTCAGGATAGCCATGAATTGATGCCGAGTATAGAAATGGAAGAGGTGTGAATTGCCTCCAATTTAGAGAACAAAAGAGAAGGAAGGGATGTCAACTTGGGAGTCGAAGGATCGAACTCCAATGGGCACAGAAGAGAATTAGATAAGGAAAAACATATGATGAAAATCATTGAAAGATTGCAGAGAGAATCTCAGGCTCACCGATTCGATAGCTGAAAGCTCATGAGGATTAGAGATCGACAGGGTGAATTCAACTTAAAGATATTGAAGAACCTGGAAAGAATAGAAAGGAAATTGGAAAAGGAGAGTGACACAAGAAAATCAGGGAGTCGCAGGACCCCTGAGATAAAAATAAGATCGAGGAGTGGTAGAATACATCATTGTCGCTCCCCAAATAATTCCGATAAGGAAGAACATAGTAGTTCAAGCCCATCCCCTACCAAAAAACACCAAAGATCTGGAGTGGATGAATTGAAAGGGGAGATGAACAAGATTAAGCCTCCTACGTTTGATGGAGAACATAAGAAGGAGGAAGATGTCGAAACATGGTTGCTTGGCATGAGGAAATATTTCCAACTGCAAAATTATTCCTCTCAGACAGAAGGAAGAATTGTGATGTATCAACTAAAAGGAAAAGCATCCATGTGGTGGGATCAACTTGTGCAGGTGCAACACGTTAGAGAGAAAAATATCATATGGAAGGAATTCAAGAGGCATTTTGAGAGGAAATACCTGACTAAAAGATACTCTGACAGAAAGATGAATGATTTCTTCAAACTCAATATGGGTAGCATGACCATTAATGAATACGAACAAAGTTTTTTGGAATTACTGAAGTATGTTCCATTCATCAAAGATGAGGCTTTCAATATTTAGAGGTATCTGAGTGCATTGCCACCTCCCATTGGTGACAAGATTCAGTATGATTATCCTAAGACTATGGAAGAAACAATAAGAAGAGAGAAATACTTATATGAGTAGAAAAGAGAAAAGCCTACCTTTCGAAAGGCTTGGGAGGACCATAAGAAGTTTAAGAAAGAATAGAGGCAGAAGGGAAACAAACCTCCCTTTTTCAGAAATAGTCCTCAAGGACATCAATCATTTAAAGAGCCAAGAATGGATGAAGTGGGAGAACAAAGGCTGAGACAGATGCCCATTCAGTGTTGGGGCTATAAAGATGATGTAGATGCAGACCCTATTGGCCCTTGGGTCGACAGTCTGCTATGGGATCTCTCTACTTCCTTCCATTGAGTCAGATTGACTCTTTGATTCCTCTTCGGGGAATCCAACACACAAAAAATGGTTCTTCTCCATAGGTCCTTACGAATTAAGCTCATGCAATTGAACACAAAGCCTAAATTTGAACCTTATTTTGACCAAACGATGTGGTCATGTTTCTTGCAATTTCGGAACCTCGGAGCTCGCAACTTTGCAACATCTCCTCCCAAATCTTCAACTCTTCACCTTCCGAGACCCAAACTTCCAATGTGCCTAAACACTTGTCACAACTCGCCACTCACGAGTTCGTGAGTCAAAAATACCAACTCTTGCTTCCAAATATCACGATGCCTGAAATGCCTTACGACCACTCTCCTTCTCTTGTCAGTGCCCTCCGTGCATGACCACCGGCTAGGCCTAACTCTAGCACTTTTCGCTTCTCGCTGCTTCGTGAGTTTTGATGTCGAACTCTCGGATCTTGTTTCACGAATCCCCAAGACACAAGAGTTCCATGGGTATTGACTTCTTTCAAAAGATGACATGCATCCACCCTTCTCTTCCACAGGCCAACCTCGGACTTCACAATTTCGTGAATCCAAACGTCGAAGCTTCGGTCCTTCCACCCTCAAAACCCCGAAATGGAATTTTGTGAGTAGATCCAACGATCCTTGTTGGCATGAATCTATGGCCCTCTCTCTCCTGAGATTTCACTTGCAGAAAATGACCCCCGTAACCTCCTTGCTCCCTCGCGAGATTTGATGACTCATGGGACTTCATGAATTCTCTATGGATAATCTCGACTGTCTACTTCTCCCTTCAAGAATTTCTGCACTCTTAAACAAAATGTTTTAGCATGGAACTTAACCACCTGCAACACAAACTTGCAACGCCTTCTTTAACACCTCAAGGCACCAACCTTCTATGCTTTTCTTCGACAACTGCGAAGACCCTATCCCTCCTGAGCTTTCTTCAACTCTTAGTCTTAAAGAATACTCCTGCACGCACTCCTTGCGGTGAATCCTTCAACTAGAATTCAAGTCCTTCGACTTTGCACACTCCCTGTAGCAGTAGTCCTTCAAGAATTCTCTAGGTCTTACAAACCCTGAAACTACTCTCGGCCTGCAAACACTTTGCATGGCTCTTGTGCCTAACTGCACTTCTGAGAGAATGAAAATAAAATTAACCCTCCTAAGCTTTCAGAGATGAAACTCTGAACTCTTGTCAACGCACTCCTTGCGGAC
>JASDQU010816765.1:25520-38103 GCA_032191745.1 Picea mariana
TATTATTCCTAGATTAAATAAAACACAAAGCTACTATATACAAAGCTAAATTTTAATTTTTATCCTTTTTTTATTTTTATTACTAAAAAGAATCCTAAGTTAACTTAAAGCATACATATATTTTATTTATTCATTCATTTTTTAAAGTTTTATGTTTTGGAAAAAATAAAAAAAAAATAGAAGAACTTGAAAAATTACTTCGCAAACTTATTGAAAATTTATGTGCAAATGGAACAATTGTAGACCTAAAAAATATTAGGCAATTTTTTTGTAATCGTCAACAATTAAAATTCTTCCTGAAATCAATTTTAGTTATCCTATTTCTAATCCTCGCAATCGCAGGAAGCACACACAAGAGCATACTTATTCTAAAATTAAAAAAACTTCAAAATAATGTCCTACCTACATAACGCTAATTAAAAATTAGAGATTTGTTACATGTAGTCAAACTTCCAATGTAACCATAAGCGCAACAGTAATAAGAATATGTTCATTGTGAATTTTGCAAATGACAATCGAAAATATATATAACCTTGCGAAATTAATTGTTGAGACTGTAATTTAACAAAATAAAAAGTAAAACTAAATAAAGCTAACCTTGTACTCACTTGAAGCCAACGTTCAATAAGGCTTTTGTAGGCACCATCTGTCTTGCTCAGATCATGTTGTAGCTTTTCATTGTCCTCCTCGACCTCGTGCTCGCCTAATTGTTCTTCATTGAATTTGCATGCTTCTTCGTATGTTGATTCATTATTTGTTGTTGGAGGAGTAATTAATCCCTCGACTGTTGTCAATATCCCCTCTTTGTGAGAAGAGGATATCCTGACCTTTACAAGGATCTGAGTGAGTTGTTCGAAGATTATACTCATGGTTAAACCATATTGAAAAAGGGGAATGATTTATCATCAGAGTTTTGAATTTTAAAACTAAGAAATTAAAACTATTTGTAAAAATAAAAGACACCAAACTTGAACTCATTGCGTTACTGGGACCCTGTTGTCACCAGGTTATCGATTCACACAAGTTAGCTCATCATAAATAAAAACTAAATTTTCATAAATAAAAACACACTTTTTCATAAAATAAGGAGAAACACACTTATGCATAAAAGGAAGAGGACAACCTAACTTTGGAGAAATCCCACTAAAGTGGATGCGTAGGTTCTTACCTCTTGCCTTACCATATTCTCTCCTCCATTATCTCATCCATAAAACCAATCCAAAATTATTAAAGAAATCTAATTGAAATTCTACCTATTACCGTTTAGAACTCCCCGACAATGGCGCCAAAATGTTGGTGCAATTATATGCATAATATATTACTAAACATAAATTATCAATCGAGATTCGTAAGCAGTAGAGTTGATGCACTATATGTTATGATAACAGATAGCTTCCTATGTCTGTTTAGTATATCTTATATAAGAAAACCATTTGGAAACCAACACACTTTTAAAAATAACAATCTTCACACAATTCGAAAGCTGGAAAGAAAAACTCATAAACATGAAAAACTCTTGCTGAGGTGATGGACCAATTCATTGATGTCTCGTGAAAGAAAAATATGAACTTTGATTCTATCCCCTGGAGCAACTAAACTAACAATAATTAACACTTTGTGCATTCACAAAATTCCATTAGAAAAGCATGTAGAGTGAGAGATTGAGGTCTTGATTGTACATGTGTTAGCAAGGTGTAACCTAATCAATTCTGGAAAAGAAATCTAAGTGTAGTGGGATGCTCCATTAAATATCATGTATGGTGAAATATGGAGATCCAAATGTTCCTACGTTGACACACTTTGCAACAAATAGTGAAATCAAACAAAATAACATGAAATCAGAATAACAGATACATGAAATGAAAATCTACACAAACAATTCACAATGAGCTTACCAAGATGGATCGGTGGCCCTTGCCGATGCCAACATGGAAGATTTTAGATCAGCAGATGATAAATTCTAAGAGACACATGATCACTAAATCGAAACTTGCATTAATATTCGACAAGTAGGTTTACAGAAAGAGTCTTTTCATGAATCCAATCTACATCATAACATTTTTCTCTCAAGAACCAATCTTACATCATAATAATTCTCCTCCTAATCTACATGATAATATTTCTTTCCCCCTCTCATGAAGATAGAAAACTCTCTTTTATACATGAGAGATTTGAAAAGGAGATAAACATCTCATAATTACAGATCCACTTTTCTCTCAACCAATTTCCCATTATTACAAAATATTATCCCTTCAAATCCTCACACATATCTCTCATATATATTTGATAAGATATGACAACCAAATCTCCATGATCTTCTCCTTGGAATAGGCTTGAATTATCTCCTCAAATATTGAAATGGTGGAGGAAGTATTTGAGAAGTCTTTTTGAATTAATCCTTCACATATTCCTACACATGACAAAGATCACACATTTTTGAGATATATATGAAAACATGTCAATTTTCTAATATTTAATCACTAATTCCCTTTTAATACTAAAATAAATGATTTGGAAAATAATAAGGTTAAACCCATATTTAATTATGAAAATGGTATCATGAAAGGTTAATGGGGCAATGAAATGTGAAGATTTATGAAGGGAAAGATGGATGAAAATACGACATTTATGAGTCCCAGCAAACACTATGAAAACACTTTCTACAATCCCTAAGACATGTTATAATAAGAAGCCCCATCATCTGACATTCGAGACAAGTATTTTGACAAGTTATTTACTCATCTTGGTGATTTTTTGGAAGATCAGTGCTCCTTGCTCATACATAAGAAGCAAGAATGCTAACTGTCCTTTTCCATCTCAAGGGGAGCATTGCAATGCACTATTGTCCATTTTATGGGAGCGTTAAGTTGGTTGAGGGAATATTGGAGGAAATCCCACTTTCCTCTAAATACAACTATGGATGGATTGTGTTAGTTTTGCTTGAATCTAACTCTAGGGATGCATCTAATGATTATATCACAACTATTGGAGCCATATCCTCAACTAATTCTCAATATACTGAAGGTAGTTGAGCCTCTCAAATCCAATAAATCTAGGCATTTCCATGGTGAAGAGGAGGAGAAATCAACAAAGCATTGTTATTTTGATTGTGTATCTTTCGAGCAAGGGTTGGTCGAGGAGGACTTGGAGAGGTTGTTGAAACATAATTTCAATATTGTAAGTTTTCTATTGAATTTCTCATTAATATACTTGGCCTATTACCTTCAAGTATGTGTTTTCATGTTCTTGTCTATGCTTGTCTTAATCGTCATAGATTGATTGATTTTGTCTAATCCATTAGAGTAGGAGATAGTCATTTGCTTCTTATCGTCCATTACATTGTTTTTATGGAGCTCGTGGATTGGAGCATCTTAGACAAACGTCATAAATGAGGTGCATCATAATTCCCCTCTTTTTTTCTTTTTTGATGGATAAAATGAATCTATAGGAACAATAGTGTCCAAATGTAATTTTCTTCCTAGGTAGAGGGGTCTATAATCCAAGGGAAAGTTCACCTACCTGCAGGGGAATATTCCATAACAATGTGGACACTCAGGGACCCCTTGAAACTCATCAAATTAGACCAGCATGTATGAAACATGTCATGTCCTCCCTACCATGTCAAGGCCAATGTGGAACTATGAGAATCTGCCACATATCTAGGGTGACGTCCACATGATCGTCTAATGACTTAGTCAATTTTGGTTTATGGTCTAGAAAAATAAAAAAATCCCTATATTTCAGTGGCATATCAACAATGGAGATCGGGATGGAGATATTCATCAATGAAATGAAAAGACAAATCCCCGACGCAATTATTCAAAGTGTCTATGACGATGTCATCATTGGTGAAATGTAGAAGAGATGACAACTTGACCACCAACGAAGAACTATCAGAGCCAAATAGAGGGTGACACATGAACAAGTGGAACCTACCACATACATAGTTCAATGTCTCAAAATCGGGTGACACGTGTCCCACTCGTCTGCCACATCAGTGCCAACATGGACCAATGAGAAGGCACCATGTGTCAGGATGACATCAGTGTAATATTGTTCATTCCTTAGCCATTTTTTTCCCTCGAATCCTCGATCAATGAATCTAGTTGTCATTAGATCTTTGATGGATGGTCCATATTTGTATTATGATCCCTTCAAAGCCTCCTCTTTGGATTCATGTTTACACTACAAACCCCAACCACTACAATGGAAACTTATGATTGATGGTCCAAATATACTCTCATATTTTTCTCAATTGGGGATGATCAAAAGTATAGATCTTCTCTTGGGTATCAAAGCATCCCAACTAGGTGTCATGTTAGCCTACTAGTAGAGCATTGTTAAATCCAATTAGAATATGCCACATGGATAGGTGGATCTTACCAAAGGTTGCCCAAAGAATATCAAATATGAGTGACACATGTCATGTCTCTGTAACATAATAGAATCAATGTGGGTGAATAAAGGATTGCCATGTGTCGAGGTTGACATCAACATGATATATTTTCCTTAGCCAAAGTTTTTTCCATGGATGAGCTAGATCAATGGATCCAAATCCATCTATATCACCCCAATCAATGACCCAGATCTCATATTATTTTGTATTTGATCAACAATTCATATTTGATCAAGTTGATCCAATGAATATTGATTTTTTTCCTTTACACTCCTTGATTTAATCTGGCAAGTGCGACCTTGATCAATGGTTGAGATTACTTGTTGAGATCTATCTAACAGTACTTGAGATTTACATTTTATGAAGAGTTAATGTAGAATTCAAAAATAAAAAAATAAAAAAATTAATGAGCTTGTGTATGGGGGATCATCCACAACTACAGAAATCAACGATCAAGATCACTCATCGAGATAGATCCAATGACTATTAAGTCATGTGATCTTTGTAGTTATAATTTCAAGTTTGTTAAAACAAGAGAAATGATTACAAGGACTTTTTAGGGACAAGGTGTGATAAATATCTTGTCTTGTGAATTCCCAATTGTTCCATGATCTCAACATAACAAATTCCAACTTGTAAAAGTAATTAATTTTTACCATAGGAGAAACCATCCAAGAATCAAGAAGCGGGAAGCAATTTCAAGAAGCAGTTTAGGGCATGAGTGAGAAGAATAAAAGAGAATGCAGAGTCCCATTATTAAGGTCAAAACTTTGGGGAGTTAAATAATTTCTTGTAACTAGATTTGTTTGACCACAAAGATACCTTAAGCACAATCAATTGATAAATGTAGTAGGAAACCATAGATTCATCCCCTGCGTTTAAGTTTTAATCTGCAATTCCTCATTCTATTGAATATATGTCTTGTAAAGAATATTCTCACATTATTTCTTTTCTTGTATCAGATATAATTCATAAAATCTCAAACAACATGTCATTCCTCATATCCAATGTTACTACATGATGTATGGTTATGGTATAGAAGCAATTTCCTCTGAATGTATGGCCATTTATTGTCATTTCTTTGTGAATTTAAGTGATATGGAGAGGGTACCTCCATGTATTTTGGTTTATGAATTTGTTAGTTATTTGAATCATATGTTTATTGATATATTTACACTTTTTAGATTCGTTGAACCCTTAATTTCTCAACACGCTATTCATTCCACATATGCTACATGATTCATTCTAAGAAGTGCCCTGTATGTTTATTTTGTTCTTTCCTCTAATCTACCATTTCATCTCCCTTTTAATATTGGATTTATGAAACACTCGTAGACACATGCCTCTAATAATTGAGAGAATTTGTCATATGATCTGAGCTTGTTTAAGGTCCTATAAATTCAAAAAAGAAATAAAGAGAGAGGGGAAAACTTCCCAAATATTTAAAAATCCCCTTACTACAAATATGGATTTAAGACTCGTTTTGAATCTTAGCCCCTGGGGTGGCTCGACTGATCTGGATTTTATGAGAAAAATGAAATGAATAGATATTATTAAAAGATGTTTAACACAAAATAAGAGAGATACAGTAAAACCAGTTTTCTATTCAATAAGGAAATAAGTTGAAACTGTAAAATGCAGCGAAAAATAAGCTTATTGGAATGGTGGTGGCTTATCTCTGAGAAGAGATGTGACGATTGTGCTCATTAAAAACAATATAGTTACAATGACACTTTGAAGGCCTTTTACAATAAACAGGAATGTCAAAAACCATAGACATCCAAAAACCTAACCCTAGGAGATGAAGCGCCAAAAGTCATGTGGGCCTCGTTTCGGTAAGTTAGTACATCAACTTCTCAGGGTCGTGCATTTTGCATACAATATAAGTTTTAGGAGCATGATATCCCATTCGAAAGGTCTAACCGAGAAGAACAATTTTTGATAGGCCTCAAATACCCAAAAAATTTCATTTAGGGCCTCAAAACGGACGCAGAAGTTTGGAACCCGAAAAACTACCGAAAAATTGCCAAGGTGGAAAACCGTTTTTCGAGCCAGTGGAATAGGTGGGAGGCCACCGATATCCACCTGGATCAATCCTCCCTCCTTAGGAAGCAATGGTATCCATTGAATTGAGTACCCCTATTAGATGAGGAAATGTCTGTTGAATTTGGCCCTGGGTGAACCACTTGCCTTGGTGCAGGAGTTGCCCTGCTTTGACGAATCGATAAAGATGAATCCTTTGTTGTCGAGTGCCCTTAATATGTGTTTCCACAATATGGACACTGGATTGATGTTACATGCAATCAGGGTTGATATTTGCTTATGTCAACTGCTCTGCTATCTCTGAGATGTCCAATAATGTTGGGAAATATGGTCGAAGGAGAGCCACGTTGAAGACTAGATGTAGACCAAGGGAGGGAGGAAAGTTGAGCTCAAAATCATTGTCGGCCACAACCTTGGTGATGGTGTATGAAACATAATGGAGTGGGAGAAGCGTCTGATGGGGCCCTATAAGGCATTATTTCTGCAAATGCAACCAAACTTTTTCACCCACCTGAAACTTATGTGGCACCCGATCTTGGTCAGGGTGTTACTTGTACTTGGCATTAGACTTCTATAGAATATATAGAACTTGTTGGCACATCTGTTGGATCCTCTCAATGAACTGGGTGGCTTTGTTAGCTTCTAGTGGAGTAGGGGATGAGTCAGTCGAGGTGGTCGCCAGGGGTAGTGCAACATCCATGGGGCCCAACGGTTGAAATCCCAACCCCACCTAAAAGGGGTTGTGTCCAGTTGAGCTATCTAGGGCTCAGTTGTAGCTATGTTTGACATACGGAAGACTTGCATCCCATGTGCAGGGGTGTTTGGAATTGTACATGCATAGGATATGTATGACCATCTTATTGATGACCTCAATTTGGCCATGCATCTCGGGGCAGAAGGAAATATATTTGGTGATCTTGATATCCAACAGTGACTACAGGCTTGAACAGAATGAGATGAGGAACCGAATGTCATGGTTTGAGATAAAGGTTTGTGGGATCCCAAAATGTACCCATACTCATTCAAGGAAGAGCTTGGCAGTGGCTTCTTCTATGATGTTCTTTTTGCAGGTGACTAGAATCGCCATCTTGGAAAAGTGATCAACAACCAAAAAAACAGAGTCATTTCCCCTCTTAGTGGATGGGAGGCTTGACATGTAGTCCATTGAGATGGATTCCCACGGCCTGTTAGGAGTAGGAAGAGGGGTGTATAGGCCCTATTTCTTAGTGGTCAGTTTGGAAATAGTGCAGGGGGTGCATAACCTGATATACTTGTCGACATCCTGTTAAAGTTTAGGCCAGTAGCAATGTTTCTACAGCACTACCACTATCTCTTCGATGCCAAAGTGTCCTAAAACTCAACTGTAGTGAGATCCCCAAATCATCTTCGCGCACTCTCTTGATGGGACGCAGAGATGGACTAGATGACACAACAACTTGTCCTAAATATGTAAATTAACAACCACTGAGTTGGCTCCCAACATTTGGTAGGTGGTGGAGAAGTTAGTGTCTATCTCATAGAGGCGGGGCCATCTGGAGGTCTCATGGATGTAAGAGTCTAGCACCGTGGTGAGTGTCATGACTGGAGGTCAGTTGAGGAATTAAACAACTCGGTTGGTAGTTCATATTTTATACTTGATGTTGAGGTGGAACTGTTGTAAGTATGTTGACCACTTTTGATAGTGGTCATTATGCAATTTTCCTTGGGTCTACATGAACTGTAGTGGCTTATGATCAGTGTGGATGGTTGTCTCATTCCGAATAATGTAATGTTTCCACTGGTGGTAGGATTTCACAATGGAGTACATTCCTTTTCCATAAGTAGGGTACTTGCGGACATCATCTGATAGTGTCTCACAATGATATGCCATGAGGTGGTCATGTTGAGTGAAAATGATGCCCACAACATAGTTTGAAGAATTTGTCTCGATCTCAAAGGGATGTTGTAGGCCCAACAATGAAAGTACTGGGGATGAGCACAAATTCTTCTTCAAGTCATCAAAGGATTTTTTTGGGACAGGCCTCACACAATTTTTTCGTTACCACCACCCTTTGTTACCTGGCTGAGGTCCCATGCAATATGAGAGAATCATAGCAAAAACCTGCAATATAAATTGGTGAGGCCCAAGAAGCTTTGAAGTTTAGTGAGTGTGGTTGGGGACGGCTAGTTACAGATGACCTGGATGTTGGTTGGATCCACATGCACACCATACTAATAAATGATGTAGCCTAAGTAATGGACCTTGTCCATGCCGAAGGAAATTTTTTCCAAGTTTGCATATAGTTTGTGCTACTGCACAGTGTGAAGAACCTGTTGAATATTTTGCAAGTGTTACTCCCAAGTCTTGTTGTAGATGAGGATGCCATCCATATACACCACTATAAAATTATTGGTGAAAGGTCATAGGATATCGTCCATCATCCTCATAAAATTTGTTGGAACATTTGTCAAACCAAAGGGCATGACCAACCATTCAAAAATACCTTCTTTTGAATTGAAGGCAGTCTTCCATACATCTGTCTATTCTATTGGGACATGGTGTTTGCCATACTTCAGATCAATCTTACTGAAGTAGTTGGCCTCTATGAGTTGATCAAGGAGGTCTTCGATTCAGTGAATCGAGTACCGGTTTCGGACTATGATTTTATTCAGGGCCTGATAATCAATGCAGAGTCTCTAGGTCTCGTCTTTCTTCTGCATTAGCATGATTGGGCTCCCATAAGGTGATGATATGTGATGGATGTTCCCCTTGTGAATAATTTGTTGGATCTGCCTCTTGATATCTTCTTTTTCTAATAGAGAGTGGCGGTAGACTGGCCCATTGGGTAGCAGTGTGCCTAGGGTTATATCAATGGGATGATTGACCTGGCAGTGGAGAGGTAACTCAGCAAGAGAGGAGAATATATCTGAGTATTCTTCCATGACCTTATCCACTTTCTTATGTTGCATGGAGAGATCAGTTGTAGAGGCCCTGGATGTGGCTCTGATCCTTCGCTCACTCTGAGAGAGAATCACGAAAAAGACAAATTTCCCAGTCTGAGAGATGACCTTCCTACATTGATTGGTAGAGATCAAGAAAATAACACTAGGAGGGACTACCTCGGGTATCATGTACAATTTATTGTTCAAAGTAATAATAACACTATGAGGCCTAGAATCATATACAGTATGGCATTTCCATAAATAAGGTTGGCCCAAAAGAACATTACAAACTTCAAGAGGAGGAAAATCACACAATACCTCGTCTTTGAAGGGCTTGATGTCGTACAAAATTCGACACAGTTGGATGACGCGAATATCGCTTCCTTGGCAGAGCCATCCAATGGTGTAGGTTTGTGGGTGAAATGATGTCAGCTAGGCCAGCTGCTTGACAAGCTTTGTTGATATTAGGTTCTTCTTTCTACTGCTATCAACACTGAACTTTAGCGAGGTGCCTTTTACCCACATTTGTGAATGGAAGAGGCTCTCTCCTTCTTCTGGCTCATCTGGTTCACCGGGCTAGAGTTTGGTGGTAGCAACGGTGGCACTAGGTTCCACGTCAATGATATATCTTCCCCTTTCTGGTTTTGAATCAGAGTCAGAACCCACATCTGATTCATAAGATTTCACTTCGACCACCAACAACTTCTTTGAGCAGAATTCAACAATGTTATTCCAAGGGATCTTATGGAAGTCACATCACTTCCTGGTATATTTCTTTATCTTTCCAATGTCCTTATTTACTTCCGTCTTGCATTGGTTGTCCTGATACTATCTATCTTTTCTCTATCTTTGTTCTATGGGTTTAGGCCTCCCTTTCGTAGCTTTCATTGTGCGGGGTTCCCAGGCCCAAATTGTCATGTCTTTTGTTTGAGCTTCTGCTGAATTTTGACGACATATTGGTAGGTTGCGCCCAATGATGAGATGTCTAGAAATTCTATTTTGGTTTTTATGTATCTATGCAGAGAACCACGATACTTGAGCAGTATATTTCTCTCTGAATATTTGATACCCAACTTGGTGCGTAAGGTATGGAATATATTTGTGAACTCTGGCACTACTTGGTCTCTTTCTTTCAGCAGTGTGGTCCATTTGGTATACAAGTCATCATAACTTTTATCGGGGTAGTATTGTTTCTTAATAGCATCCCCGAAGGATTCCAATGTGGTTGTGACTATATATAATGATGTTTCCTCTATTTCCTTTTTCTCACATAAAGTTTCCCACCAATCTTTGACATGGGGAACAACTTTGAGGAGAACAAAAGTAATATTTTCTCTATTCAAAAAGTTATGGATAAAAAAATACCCTTCTAGTAGATTAAACCACTTGTCTACAACATACGTGTCTATATGAACTTCAAATATAGGAATATTGAAGTTGATTTGTACCTTTAAGGGGGCAGTGCCAACGCTCGACGAAGATGTGTCTCCTGTTGGTAGCCGCTGAAGGATTTGTTCAAAACTATCCATCATCTCGTTCCTCTGTTGCATGAGGGCTTCCTCAAGAAATATTTTGAAAGGATATCATATCCCATCATATTTCTTTTTTCCTTCCATGACAGGTCGCTTGGGCATGCAAGAGCTTTTTTCCTCAAGAGAAACAAGCTCAAGACCAAATTCTTTGTATCTTGACCTCGTTGGGGACATGCATTAAGACAACAAGGAGCAGACTGCTCTGATACCACTAATACAGATTTTATGAGCAGAACAAACTGAATACAGATTATTAAAATATGTTTAACACAACAGTAAAATTGGTTTTCTATTCAATAAGTAAATAAGCTAAAACTGTAAAATGAAGTGGAAAACAAGCTTGCTGGAATGGTGGCGGCTTATCTCTGAGAAGATATGTGACGGTTGTGCTCATTCACAAGAAGATGTTTACAATGAGGATTTGAAGGCCCTTTACAATAAATAGGAATTTCAAAATCCCTGGACATCCAAAAACCTAACCCTAGGAGATGAAGCACCAAAAGTCATGTGGGCCCCATTTGGGTAAGTTAGTACATCAACTTCCTGGGGTCATAACTTTTGCATACGATCTCCATATTAGGTGCACGATAGCCCATTCGAGAGGTCTAACCGAGAAGAAATTTTTTTGATTGGCCCAGGTCAGTGCTTGTGGTAGTCACCTTGGCCCTAAATCCTCAAAATGACCCCAGAAATTTGGAACCTGAAAAACTGTCGAAAAAATGCAAAGGTCGAAAATTGTTTTTCGAGCCAGTGGAATAGGTGGTTGGCCACCGATATCCACCTAGATAATAGACATCATTCCAAAAATAGTCTGGAAGATCTCGAGGGATAAAACCTCCTACTCTTATTTATACTAATTCTATATTATAAAGAACATTCTAAAGGAAGATATTTCTAGAAGCGAAAGCTTCTATTAGGTCTTATTACATTGACTTGTTCATATTTATTAAATAGCCATTATTAACTAATGTTTGACTTTATTACATGGAAAATAAATTATTCTATCTATGTGAAGGGTTAGGGAGGTTAGTGTTGGATTAATGACAAAAGGGGGGGGGGTGTTAAATAAGTAATGAGAAATTATACCACTTTTAACCACAACATATATTCTTTATTTTTGCCAACCAGTATTCAATGGTTTATCATCAATATTTAATCTATGAATGCATCCAATCATATATATCATAAGCATGTAATCATAATCAACATCACATCAACATCACATCAATAACATAGTACACCAATATTTACGTGGAAATCCAAATGGGAGAAAACCACATAATGCTTTCTTATGTATATCAAGAATTCATTCATAGGAAACACCAACTTCCCAATTCTCCAACTGCAAGTGGAAGGAGGCTACAACCCCCTATTTCCAGGCTCCAACCTGAAGGAAGCTACAACACCCTAAATTCTTTGGCCCCAACCAGAAGGAGGCTACAACTCCATGGGTTCTCCAGCTCCAACAAGAAGGTGGAGACAACCACCTAGTTCTCAAGCTCCAAGTTGAAGGAATATCCAAATCCCTAATTCTATGGATCAAACTTGAAGGAGGATACAACCCCCTTTCCTTACACTATCTTGCTACCCTGAAATATAAGTGCAGACCAACTGACATAAAATCTGCCACTATCACTTCCAAAAATGCTTCCAATGCCATTGTCATTGTCACTTTTTTTGTCACTATCAC
>JASDQU010816765.1:38155-48475 GCA_032191745.1 Picea mariana
GTGATCTAGGTGGATATCGGTGGCCACCCACCTTTTCCAACTGGCTCAAAGAAATTTTCAGGCAATTTTGGTAATTTACTATTTTTAGCAGTTTTTCGGGTCCTGAAACTTCCAGAGCCATATTGAGGCCCTAAACGACGTTTTTTAGAAAAATAGGGAGAAACATGTAAGTTCCTTGGATGTTTCCCCAAAATTAATCTCCTTGATGATACCTTTCCAATGAGCTATCATGCACCTAAAACAGAGATCGTATGCAAAAGTTATGACCCCGGGAAGTTGATGTACTAACTTACCCAAATGGGGCCCACATGACTTTTGGTGCTTCATCTCCTAGGGTTAGGTTTTTGGATGTCTAGGGTTTTTATCATTCCTATTTATTGTAAAAAGGCCTTCCTCATTGTAATCATCTTCTTGAGAATGAGCACAATCGTCAAATTTCTTCTCAGAGATAAGCCACCACCATTCAAGCAAGCTTGCTTTCTGCTGCATTTTACAGTTTTAGCTTATTTCCTTATTGAATAGTAAACCGGTTTTATTGTATCTCTATTATTTTGTGTTAAACACATGTTAATAATATATAGTCATTTTTTTATTCTCATAAAATCCAGATCGATGGTATCAAAGAGGTCTTCTCCTTGTCATCTTAATACATGTCCGCAACGAGGTCGGAGTACAAAGAGTTGGGTCTCGAGCTTGTTTCTCTTGAGGAAAAAATCTCTTGCACGCCCAAGCAATCTCTCATGGAAGGAGAAAATAAATATGACCGGACATGATATCATTTCAAAATGTTTCTTGAGGAAGCCCTCACGCAACAGTGGAACAAGATGATGGATAGTTTCACGCAAATCCTTCAGCTTCTACCAATAGGTGACACATTTTCTTCGAGCGAAGGTGTCCCCCCCTTCAAGGTACAAATAAACTTTGATATTCTTATATTTGAAGGTCATATAGTCATAGATGTTTTAGATAAGTGGTTGAATCTACTAGAAGGGTATTTTTTTGTCCATAACTTTTAGAATAGAGAAAATATTACGTTTACAGTCCTCAAAGTTGTTCCCCATGTCAAAGATTTGTGGGAAACTTTCTGTGAGAAAAAGGAAACATAGGAACCCTCATTATTTAAAGTCGCGGCCACCTAGGAATCCTTCAGGGATGTTACTAAGAAACAATACTACCCTATCGGAAGTTATGATGACTTGTAAATCAAATGGACCACACTGCAGCAAGAAAGAGACCAAGCAGTGCTAGATTTCAAAAATATCTTTCATACATTGTGCACCAAGATGGGTATCAAATATTCAGAGTGACATATAGTGCTCAAGTATTGAGGTGCTCTGCATAGATACATCCAAACCAAAATTTAATTTCTGGACATCTAAACCTTGGGCGTGGCCTACCGATATGTCATCAAAATTGAGCAGAAACTCAAACAAAATATGCAACAATTTGGGCTTGGGTACCCCTCACAACAAAATCTAGGAAAGGGAAGCCCCAACCCATAGAAAAAAGAATAGAGAAAAGATAGACAATATCAGGACAACCAGTCCAAGACGGAACCAAAGTAGGACACCAGAAAGACAAAGAAAGACATCAGGAAGTGGTGCGACTTCCATAAGATCCCTTGGAATAACACTGTTGACTTCCACCCAAAGCACTCGTTGGTGGCTCAAGTTAAAGCCTCTAAATTAGATGTGAGTTATGACTCTGTGTTAGAACCATAAAAGGGAATGTGGATCATTGACGCAAAACCCAGTTCCACTGTTGCTACCACCAAGCTCTAGCCTAGTGAACCAGACAAGCCAGAAGAAGGACAGCGCCTCTTCCATTCACATATGTTGGTAAAGGGAACCTTGTTGCACTTCATCGTTGATAGCGGTAGCCAGAAAAACCTCATATTAGTAGAGGTCATCAAGCAGTTGGCCCTGCCAACAATGCCACACCGACAACCCTACACCATTAGATGGCTCTGCCAAGGAAGTGTTCTCTACATCAACCAACAGTGATGACTGTCGTACGACATCAAGCCCTTTAAAGACAAGGTATTGTGTGATTCTTCTCCTCTCGAAGTTTGTGATGTTATTTTGGGACAAATTTATTTATGGAAACATCATGTCGTATATGATTCTAGGCCTTGTAGTGTTATTATTACTTTGAACAGAAAATTGTACAGGATACCCGAGACAGTCCCACCTAGTGTTATTTTCTTGATCTCTGCTAAGGAATGCAGGAAGTTCATATCTCAAATGGGGAAGTTTGTCTTATTCTTGATTCTCTCTCAGAATGAGCGAAGGATCATAGCCACATCTAGGGTCTCTGTGTCTGACCTCTCCACACAACAAAAGCAAGTAGAGTAGGTCGTGCAAGAATACTCATATATCTTCTCCTCACCTACCAGGGTACCTTTGCACTACCAGTTCAAGCACCCCATCGATATGGACCCCAATGCATCGCTGCCCAATGGGACAGTCTATCAACGCTATTTATTAGAGAATGAGTAGATCAAGTGACATATCCAAGAAATTATCCACAAGCCACACATCTGTCCCAGCTCACCACCTTACGGGAGTCCAATCGTGCTGGTATAGAAGAAAGATGGAATCTGGTGACTCTGCATTGATTATCGACCTCTGAATAAAATCACAGTCAAAAACTGATACCTGATTCCTTGAATTGACGACCTCCTTGATCAATTGACGGGGGCCAAATAGTTCAGTAAGATTAATCTGAGGTCTGGCTACCACCAGGTTTCGATAGAACAAACAGATGTATGGAAGACCGCCTTTAAGTGAATGGAAGGTCTTTTTGAATGGTTGGTCATGCCCTTTGGTTTGAAAAATTCTCCAACCACTTTCATGAGGATGATAGATGATAGCATGTGACCATTCACCAATACTTTTGTAGTGGTGTATCTAGATGACATTCTCATATACACCAAGACTTGGGTCTAATATTTACAGCATATTCAGCAGGTTCTGCACACCCTGCGACAACAGAATCTATACACTAACTTGGAAAAATGTTGCTTCAGGATGGAGAAGATCAATTACATGGGATACATCATTGATCAACATGGCGTAAATGTGGATCCAGCCAAGATCCAAGTCATCCGTGACTAGCCAGCCCCAACCACACTCATTGAGCTTTGAAGCTTCTTGGGCCTTGCCAATTTCTACCGTAGGTTCATTTTGGGACTCTCCCATATTGCATGGGCCCTTAGCGAAATAACCAGAGGTGGTGGGAAGGAAAAATTTGCATGGGGTCAGTCCCATGAACAAGATTTCGATGATTTGAAGCAGTTCTTTTTCTCAGCCCCAGTAATTTCACTGCCATAGATGCAACAACCATTTGAGATCGAGATAGATGCTTATGACTATGTTGTGAGCATCATTCTCACTCAACATGGCCATCTCATGGCCTATCATAGTGAAACACTATCATATGATGTCTGTAAGTACCCTACTTATGACAAAGAAATGTACTCCATTTTCAAAGCTTTTCTCCAGTAGAGACATTACATTGTTGGGAAGGAGACACTCATCCACACTGATCATAAGCCACTACAATTGATGCAGACACAAGGAAAATTTCAGAATGACCTCCATCAAAAGTGGTCCACATACTTGCAGTAATTCCACTCAACATCAAGTATAAAACAGGAAGAACCAACCGTGTCGTTGATTTTCTGAGAATACCACCAGTCACAACACTCACCACGGTGATAGAATATTGCGGCCATGAGACCTTTGGATGCCCCCAACTCTATGATATAGACCTGGACTTCGCCACCACCTACCAAATGTTTGGTACAAACACAGTTGTCGATAATTTCCATCTTCGGGATGGGTTTTTTTGTCGCCTGGTCCATATCTGTGTTCCATCAAGTGAGAGAGAGAATATGATATGGGAATCCCACTACAGTCAGGTGGCAGGAAAATTTGGCATCGAAAAAATAGTGGTGATTCTATAAAAACATTTCTACTGCTTGAAACTTCGACAAGAGGTCAACAAGTATATCACGTCCTGCACTGCCTGTGCTATTGACAAACTGACCACTAAGAAAAAAGGCATGTACACCCCTCTTCCTACTCTTGATAGGCCATGGGAATCCATCTCAATGGACTACATGTCATGCCTTCCATCCACTAAGCAGGGAAATGACTGTGTTTTTGTGGTTTTTGATCACTTTTCTAGGATGGCAATCCTGGTTACCTGCAAGAAGAGCATCACAGCAGAGGCCACTGCCAATATCTTCTTTGAATGAGTCTGGGTACATTTTGGAATCCCACAAAACATTGTCTCAGATCGGGACAGTCAATTTCTCAACACATTCTGATCGAGTCTCTGGTCATTGCTGGACACTAATCTCACCAAATCCATGACCTTCCACCCCCAGACAGATGACAAAAATGACGTTGTAAATCGAATGATTGTGCATATCCTTCACATGTATAATTCCAAGCACCCTCGCACATGGGATAAGAGCCTTACTTATTTTCAACATAGCCACAACCGATACCTGCATAGCTCAACCAGCCACAACCCCTTTCAGGTGGGGTTGGGATTCCATCCATTCGATCCCATAGATGTTGCACTTCCCCTCGTGGTCACCTCGACTGAATCATCTCCTGCTACAACTGAAGTTGACAAAGCCACTCGGTTGACTGAGAGGATCCAACACATCCACCAATAGGTTTAGGATATCCTACAGAAGTCCAATGACAAGTACAAGTAGTGCCATGATCAACATCGGGTGGCACATAAGCTTTAGGTGGGCGAAAATTTTTGGTTGCAATTGCAGAAAGAACACCTTACAGGACCCCATAGGAAGCTTCACCCACTCTATTATGGGTCGTACACCATAACCAAGGCCGTGGGGGATAATTCTTTTGAGCTCAACATTCCTCCTCTCTTTGGCCTACACACAGTGTTCAACGTTCATCTCCTTCGCCCATATTTCCCACAATTATTGGACACCTCAGAAGTAGAAAAACAATTGACACCAGTAGAGATCAACCTCGACTACATACAATAGGAATCCAATGATCATATTGTGGACACACATATCAAGGGCACTCGACAGCAAAGGACCCATCTTTATCGAGTCGTCAAAGCAGGGCAACTCATGCACCAAGGCAAGTGGCTCACCCAGGGACAAATTTAACTAAAATTTCCTCATTTGATTAGGGAACTTAACGCAATGGATACCATTTATTCCTAAGGAGGGAGGATTGATCCAGGTGGATATCGGTGGCCACCCACCTTTTCCAACTGGCTCAAAACAGTTTTCGAGAAATTTTGGTAATTTACTATTTTTAGCAGTTTTTCAGGTCCTGAAACTTCCAGAGTTGTTTTAAGGTCTTAAACGATTTTTTCTGGGAAAATGGGGAGAAACATCCAAGTTCCTTCGATGTTTCCGCCAAAATGAATCTCCTCAATGACACCTTTCCAATGGGCTATCATGTGCCTAGGATGGAGATTGTATGCATAAGCTATGACCCCATGAAGTTGATGCACTAACTTACCCAAACAGGGCCCACATGACTTTTGGAAATTCATCCTCTAGGGTTAGGTTTTTGTATGCCTAGGGTTTTTGGAATTCATGTTTATTGTAAAAAGGCCTTTAGAGCCTCATTGTAATCATCTTCTTGCGAATGAGCGTAGTCGTCACATCTCTTCTCAAAGATAAGCTGCCACCATTCCTGCAAGTTTGTTTTCCGCTGCATTTTACAGTTTCAACTTATTTCCTTATTGAATAGAAAACCAGTTTTATTGTATCTTTGTTATTTTGTGTTAAGCACCTATTATTAATCTATAGTCATTTCATTATGCTCATCAAATCTGGATCACACTATCACTATCACATCAACCTGTCCAACCTGTCATTGTCTCATCAACCTGTCTAACCTGTCACTGTCAATTGTTCACTTTCACAACAAACTGTCCAACCAATCACTATCTCATCCATGAAACTAGATCCACTCTCATCCACAGGAAATGCATGCCAAGATCACCAAGAGAATATCTCAAACCATATGCTCAACATCACCAACACATGCCTCTACCATGAATGTATCGACATCACCACATACCATCACAAGATATATGTTTCAACCCAGTAATGACATGTACCATACATCAAGCATGCATTAACCTATACGATAAACCATGTACCGCATCAAGTGCATCAACCATGAATCAACTTGTAACTTCAACCATGTACCAAAACAAGTGCATCAACCATGCACCAAACCTATATCATCAACCATGTACCAACCATGTACATCCACCACGTACATGCACATCAATATGTACCAACCATGTGCCAACCATGCTCCTCAACCATGTATATCAACACCTGTACCATACCATATAACATACCATGTAGCAGAAACCATATTCCAAGAAATGCATCTCAAATATATACCATATCAAGCATCAATCATGTACCACATACCACACCAAAAACCATATGAAAATATGTACCATGTCATCAATGAAGCATCTCTAACAACCTATGCATGCACCTCAACCATACATAACCATACAACATAGACATCTCTCAACCAAGTACAATTAGCTCAAGTATGTGACCTATAAGAACCATATAAGTATTTTACCATACATAAGAGCGCTTCTCACTCTTCCAACCATACGACATATACCATATCGAAGTACCACAACCATCACACCAAGAATTTCCCAAGAATTCAACAAATCATAAGCATGTCTAACTATCAAAACTAGCACAAAACCATACCAAAACTTCTGTAGATGACTTGAACCTATAGAATGTTCACCCCTGTACTTTGTTCAGACTTCGGGGACTTGGGATTAGAATTTATCCCAAATTTACTAGTGTCTCGCTAAAAAAACACTAGCTGACCCGCGAGGATGCATCACATGATAGATATAGTGCAACCCATGAGGATGTCAGTAATTAGGGTTTTTCAGAAACCCTAGCCTTCGAAAACTTCGAAAATATCACACTTTTCTCACACTCTATTCTATGCTTCAGAATTTCTGTCACATTCAAAAACATGCCAATATAGACCATAACCATTCACCAAACTATAACAATTCACTAGATCACAAGATAGATTATCAATGAATAAGTGTGTGAGTGTGTTTGTGAATGACTCCTTGCGGGGTATTTATACTTTTGCTAGGTAACTTCTTCCTTTAATTTAGGGCTTCTAGAGATCACTTGTTGCAACCACTTTATCCCTTTTACTCATTGAATTATAACCAACTAGGTCTTCTTTCCCATTCTTTGGGGCTTCCAAATTCACAAGGCCATATCTCTCTAACCATGAGGATCCATGTGGTGTACCACATATCACCGAGAAAAACATGATGTGTACTATCCATCTATGATAGTATTACATGAAATTTAACTTTCCTTCATGTCATTATTCCTCAATCAATTTTGGGTCCCATAACCACACCTTTGGGGCTATATGTAGACTACATCAAATGTACCCAACTAACTCACCATCAATATCAATCATATAGATGATAAATAGCTGTCCAATTATCTCGTCCACATCTCTGAGGATTCTGGACTTCTCCAAGGGTTGTCATCAATCTCTAAGGGTTTACATTGATATCCAAGATCACTCTCCAAGGGTTGACATCAATGAAAACCAACTATCCAAACCAACTTTCCAACAATCTCCCCCTTTGGCATTGATGGCAACACCAACATTGATGGAAAAACTTAGACATGGCAACACTCATTCTCATGATCATCCTCCCCTTGTGACCATTTCTCCTCATCAATGTTTCTCATTCCCCCCCTTTGACATCAATGGAAAATGGCATCTCTCCATGGGGTCACTCCCCCTATCTTCATGACTCTTTTATTTATCTTCACAAATATTTATATGCCTTTGTTATTTCTCTCCCTTTTTGACAAAAGGTTAACTCTCCCTGTTGATATGTCTCCTCCTGAAAATGTACGCTATCTAACCAATCATGGGAAAAATAATAGCTCCCCCTATGGGTATGTCTCCCAATGTCTACAAGCTACTGATCTTTCCTCTATCTATGATGATTTTCCTTCTTTGCAATATGTATAACTATTTTTGAAATGTTTTTGTTCCTCTCTTCTAGTGCTACTTATTTTCTATTGGTGCTTCCTCTTAAACTTCATTGACATATAAAGAAAACATTCAAAATTTGATTTATTCAATCACTTGTCATGTTTACTTTACCATGTTGTCAAATGATTTAATTATGAAGATATATATTTTGCTGACAATTTCTTTTTCCCTATTCTGGTATACCTTTCACTGCTTTCCTTTTTGTGACTGACTAATTCCAATGATTCCAATTGTAAATATGTTTTTATGCATCTGACCCGTGCTTCATGTACTTGCTAAGAATTTTATTAATCCATCTATATCCATATGTTCATAAAATGTTCATAACCATGCTACTCAACTATCCACAATGTTGACCCATCTATCATTGTACTATACAGTTACAACTAATAATATCACATCAAATGTGTCCATTGCAAACCAAACTATGCATGCCTAGAATAACCTATACTAAAGATATATCTTCCTGAATAGTAAAATTATACCTATGTAACTACCAACTGACACCTGTGTGGAATCATTTTGTACTTCTTCTATATGACTGCTCTGAACATGTCTCTACAAATACATCAACTTGCTTGAAGGATGGTTCTTTTGATCTATAGTAGCCACTGCACTGGATCCCCTTGTTTAACATTTATATTCACTAGGAGTCTCTAAGTCGGATAGCTCAGAACAATAAATAATCTGATGCAGAGTAATCTTCTTCTTCTTCTATAAATTCATCATCTCTTTGAACTTTAACTTCTCACTTTCTTCCTATGTATTGATATTTCTATATAATTCTTGAAAGTACAATCTCTTGAACTTGTTCTTTATTCACTTGTCCTTCTTTTCTTTCATTTATTCTTCAAACATTTTTGTATCTGACATATTCTTTTTTATCTTTAGATCAATCTTCATCTCATATTATTGTCAATCTTGCGATATCTGGGACCCAATCTTTTTAACATGTTCTTCTTGCTTTCATTTCCATACTTTCTGATATCTGATGTCCATGTTCTTTCTAAAATAAGTATCCATAATTCTTCTACAATCACGATCTATGTGTCCATAGTTGAGGCATTTGTAACATTCAACATAATAAGATTTTAATACTTGAGTATTTCTTCCATAATCCCTACAATCTGCAAACTTATGTCCAAATTTAGTACAATGAAAAAAATGACCATAAAATAAATTTACATACCTAGGAGTGAATGATCTTCTTTGTGGTGTAGTCCTTATGAATTCCTACCTTGGTTGATCACGATCATGATTGATGTTTCTTTGTGGCTTTAACGTGGATGATATTCTTTTGTAGTATTCTTCTTGAGTCTTTTGCACTTCTAGAATATTCTTCTTCAATGGTTTCCATTCTTTCTTCTTTATTGAACCTCTAATGACTTATGTGTAAGTCGTTGGATTCTCTTCATTATTCCTCGTTGACAACCCGTGGGGCTTCTTTTCAACATTCTCTATTGATGATGTGGATTTTTCTTTATCTTAATGCTCTGACCAAGCTTGATGATTTTAACTCTCAATGTGACAACTTCTTCTTCAAGCTTCTCAACCTCCTCTTCCTTATTCATCAAATAAATCTTGATGACTTCTTCTACTCTCTTTTCTTATTCAAGTTGTATTTTCAATGTGATTATTTCATCTTCAAGTTCTCTTTATGATTGACTGGATTCTACTTCGTGATTCTTTTTCTTTTCAATCTCATGATTGTCTTCTATTTCACCGAGCTTATTTGTCTCATTACTTTAAGTTTTCAAATAAGGGAATTCAATTTCAAGATGTACTACTTCTTCACAATTAAAGAAAAAATACATACTTCAATTGAATTCCCACTCTTCTTATTTTGAATTTGCTTGACATGATGAGCTTACCTCTTGTTTTGGGCCTTCTTCTTCTTTAGAAATATCTGACTCTATCATGGGAGAAGAATAGATAGTCTGATCCTTGTCTCATATTTATTTAGCTCATGAATGTTTTCCTACTTTATCCTTTACTGAATCATGTAATCCTTCCAAGATAAAATCCATTGCTATTTTGGTGTTCCTTTTCAATTCCTTCTTGGTTGCATTCTTTGGAGGTTTATTTGTAGCGGTGTATTTTATAACAATTGAGTTCCAAAAATGATATCCTTGTGCCTTTAAAAATACCTTCATCCTACAACTCCACAATTCATACTTTAGACCCTTCTGACCATGTTAAGCCCTAATATTGGCTCATT
>JASDQU010816766.1:32333-49477 GCA_032191745.1 Picea mariana
GATGTGACAAAAAAGGGCCAAAAAGTCTATAAATAGAAGATGGAAGCTCATTATCACCATTGTTGATTTGGAAATTGACTCTGGCACAAAACAAACCCTTTGTTAAAAGTGGTGATTCTGAGAGCTACAGTGGATGAAATGACCATCCGTCTGGACCAAGTAAGTACAATCTACCTCCTTTTGCCTTTTAATTCTTTATATATGCATTTAATTTGGTTTTTTGGGGGGGGCGTCGACCTCTAAAAGGTCGGCCCTAGGTCCACGTGGGTTGTCTTATGATAGCTTGCGTGTACACTCACTCCGTCTGATGTCAGAGCACATGTACACGTGACTGTCATCACAGCATCCTATGTGGACCCTCCAATGAGTGCAAAAAAAGTTTAAAAAGCAAGGCCTAACCCTCTAAAAGTTTTCCCATGTGCAGGATGTATGTGCAATGGAGAGAACGAGATCACGAAGATATTAGCGCACTAGTTGGGGAAGACCCTAACATTATGGTGGTGTTAATGCAATGTGGCTTGCTCAAGTTCTTTCTATGTGCTTTCATGAGATAACAACCTAGGCTACTGAATGCCTTGGTTGAATATTGTCACCCTGACGTAGAAGCTTTTATGTTAGAGGGGAGGTCATTGGTGCCCACTATAGAGGATATATACTTTTTGACTGGCCTCTCCAGGAGAGGGGAACCAGTCAATTTCTGGACATTTCCTGTTGGGCCTCACAATATATCAGAACTGATAGGACTTCATTGTGAGGCGGGTACAGACTGATTGAGCTCGCAGGTGCCAATAAGCAAGATCATCGATTTATCATTGCAAGTGATTGTGTTGCTTATTGGGTAGATGACTAGTTCTGCGGCTCTACATCAGGCATCCCGTGCACATATGAACTGTGCATTCCAGTGCTTAAATGCACTGATATTTGACTGGAGCACTACACTATTGGATTGTATGAAGAGGCAGCTAATAGATTTTCAGTTGTGGACACAGAGGAACTTTGGGTTTGGGATGATTCTATGCTCTTTCTTCTTTGAAAGAGTTCCTAGTTTCATTCCTCGAGTGGTGGTACGAGGACATCAGGCCTCTCTTCCTGTGGTTTGCAGATGGGTAGTGTTGTTGCCATGACAAGGTGGTGGAAGGACCAATGAGTCCTTTGATGATGACTTCTTTGCTTGTTTGTCACGACAGATCCCAGCCATAGAGGATTATCCTTATGTTGGGATTGATTTCTCGAGAGATCCCAAGATCCCTGTACCTCCAGGCGAGGAGCGAGGCGAGATGGGTAAGTTTGCATCATTTTTTTTATTTTTTGTGAAACATATATAGTTTTTATGTTGTTTTTTTTATATATCATTTTTGTATACCAGAGTGTTTGACAGATATGTGTCTATTGTGTGAAAATGTGGGACCCTCGCGACCTGTAGATTATGCAAGGAACATGTGTCATCCTCGGCCAGGGGTTGCACCTACTGCTACAGGGGGACCAGCAGCAGCAAGAGAGCTTCCAACTGGTGAAGCTGAGAGGGTTTTGATACGAGTTGAGTGAAATTTTACCTCACTCACTTGCACCATCCCCATGGTAGAGATTGAGGATCTTCCACCATCTATGCAGCCTCATGTAGTGGGGGCACCACAAGCATGCGTCCGACTGTTTCGACATTTTGAAAACGCTATTGATTATTAAACCAGGGCTCATAGGCCCTGACCTTAGTTAGTCTAGACTTTGATAGCTTCACTTGTATATATTTTTTGAGGGCATAAGTTCCATGACTCGTTACTGGTCATATTTTTTGAGGTCCTTGCATCCACCTATGTACTCTAGTGATTATGATATTATATATGAATTTTATGTATTTTTGTGTCTTATGGATCGTATTTGCCTTTAAAAATGTATTTACATGTTTTATGTGTATGTCTTTTTACATGTGTGCGAGATGCCAGTCTAAATTTTGATTAGCTAGAGTATATGTAACTTGGTTTAATCTCCTAGGAACATGAAAATATGTAATATAATCAAAGCTTCGTTCTAAGAGATGTACCCTAAGGAATCGTCGGTGTAAATTTGGATCATGAACACAGTAGACTCTATTTAACTGAGACACAACCAACTGAGCGTCTAAATAGACCTGGAGACGAGAGATACCAAATGATAGGGTGTCACGAAGCAACTCAACAACTGCACTGTACTCAACGACATTGTTTGTGGTGTCTCCTAAACATATACCTCTGGAAGATAATAACTGGCCCTGAGGTGTAAAAATTACCCAGGTTGCGGAGGCAATCCTCCAAGTGTGCCAGCTAGCATCGTCTGTGTACCCAATGAACACCTCAGATTCACTTGACATCTTCCACAGTGAAAAAAGATAACATCAAAAAAAACACATCCATAATACTAAAAGAAACCAGAAAGTAATAGTATAAAGACTATACATATGTTACAAAAAGTTACCCAAGGTGACCTACCTACGAGTAATATTTCTTGAGGTAGAGCCCATTTCTAGGCTCCACCATAGCATTTCCCTCAAAGTCAACCAGACGATAAGTGCTTTTTTTAAGAACCTCTTTTATGATGAAAGGTCTGAACCACATGGGTTTGAATTTGCCTGCCCCCAGGGGGTCCTTATCTTGGTCATAGACCAGGACAAGGTCGCCTTCAGAGAAAATTCGAGGACGAATGGACCGATCATACTGACACTTGAATTTTTGTTTGTGAGCCTCATTGGCTATGGCCACATCACGACACTACTCATTGAACCGCTCAAGGTATAATAACCATTCTTCAAATGGAGAAGTGTCTGGCAATAACTGTACTGCCAATCTTAGGGATGGGATCTAACATTCTATAGGCAAGACTGTTTCCATCCCTTAAACGAGTTGAAAAGGTGAGAAACTGGTTGTAGTATTAACAGACATTCGGTAAGCCCATAATGCTGAGTATAACATCAAATTCCAATTTGACTTGGCCGAGTTGATCGTTCATTGTAGGATGGTCTTAAGAGATTTATTTACAGCTTCCACCTGACCATTTGCTTAGGGGTAGTAGGGTGGTAAATTTTCTTGCTGCAAACCAAGATTTGATGTTAATTCGGTCATCATCTGGTTCTAAAAGTGACTTCCATGGTCAGTGAAAATCTCTCTTGGGATGTCGAACCTTGATATTATCTGGTTGAATAAAAAGAGAGTTGCAGTCTCTCCATCATATTTAAACGTTGGCATAGCTTCGACCCACTTCATGAAGTAGTCTATGGCTACAATGATATAACGGTGCCCCCTTATTGAAGAAGGGTTGCATGTAGTGTAATCAATCCCCCACTTGGTGAAGGGACCAACTGTGATGACAGGAAACATGGGAGAGGGATGTGTCCTCATATTCTGAGAGAAGATCTGACACGGGTGGCACTTCTTGACTGATTCAATACAATATTTGATTAGTGTTGGCCAAAAGTAACCTACTCGTAAAATATTTTGGGTTGTTTCCAACCCAGACAAATGACCGCCACATGCTCTAGTATGGCAATCGTTAAGCACGATAACCGCTTCTTCATGAGTGAGACATCAGTGTAGGATGCAGTCTACACCTCTTTGATACAAAGTATCGTTGAGTATGAGATAATTCTTAGTCTGATGGCATATACAGCGATGCTCATCATGAGAAGCAGAGGTGGGGTACTTCAAAGTCTGGAGATAGACAAGTATACCTCCATACCAGGGATCTAAATATGAGATCAAAAACATATCTCCTCTGATAGGAAATTCTTCTTGCATAACATCACCTGACTCAATCAGAAGCTCTGAAATAAGTTTTGTGAAGAACAGTGACTTTTTGGATTTCACTGAAACGAAATCTAAGTCGAATTCCTGGAGGACGATTATCCATTTACTGATATTTCTGCCTATTACCCATCGTGTCAACACATATTGAAATGGATTCACAATGGCAATGACGATGGTCTTGTGAAACAGAACATTATGACGAAACCATTGAATAGCATGGATTCTTGCCAACACAAGCTTTTTGATATGAGGATAATTGAGTTCCAGTTCGACGAGGCCTCAGCTTAGGTAATAGATCACATATTTTGAGAGAAAATCATCTTCCTGAACTAAGACCATGTCGATGGTTGATTCTGTTGCAGCCAAGTATAATAAGAAATATTTTTTACAGTTGGGTGGCCAAAGCAGAGGGGCAATTGTGAGGGCATGTTTCAATGCTTCTAAGGAGCATTGAGTGGAATTGTCCCAATGAAAAGGAACATATTTATTTAGTAAGCACATAAATCCCTTCGTGATCTCGGCATAGTTGGCGATGAAATGCCTCAAAAAGTTGGCCTTTCCCTGTAGACTCTGAAGTTGAAGGATTGTGTGTGGGGGAGGCAACTGAACTATTACCTCAACCTTCATGGGATCGACCATGATCCCTATTGTTGACACTATGAAACCTAACAAATGTCTTGACATTACGCAAAAGCTACATTTGTTTGGATTCAAGCGAATTCTAAAGTAGCGACATCGCTCAAAGATAAGTCATAGGTGTGTCGGATGATTCGTTCTCTTGCAAGATCGAGATGCTAAATCATCTAAATAGGCCTCGATTATATGCTTGATATCATGGAAATTAAAATACATGGCCCGTTGAAAGGTTGCTCCAACATTTTTTAGACCAAAAGGCATCTTACAATACACGAATGTACCCCATGGACAAATGAATGTCGTTTTGTGTTGGTCTTTGGGTTTGATTTGTATCTGATTATATCTCGAAGAACCATCCATGAAAGAAAAGGCCTTGATACCTACACATTCATCGATTATCTGGTCAATGAATGGTGTGGGAAAATTATCTTTTGGAGAGGCCTTGTTTAAATCACGGAAGTTCGTACATACGCAAATCGTTCCCTATTTCTTGTTGACCGACACTGGATTTGACACCCATTGGGTCAGATGGATAGGATAGATAAAACCATATTTGAGTAGTTTCTCGACTTCAACCATAATGGTTGTTACTTTCCTAAGATTAACTGGACAAGGCTTCTGCTAAATTGGCTTGGCATCAGGATAAGTTGTGATTTCATGTTTGACTATTTTTGGATCAATGCATGGCATTTCCTCGTAAGACCAAGCAAAAACTTCACGAAATTATTTAAAATGATCTATGTAGACTTGAATCTCTCTGGGGGAACAGTCATCTCTGAAGTAAAAAATATTCTCCATGATGCTAGGGGTTCTAGAGATATTAATCGGTATAGTTTCAGATATAGTTTCCATATTACCCTCGGCATAAACCTCATGTGTAGCTAAGGGATTAATAGGACAAGACCTATCTCCAGTCATAGTTAAGGTGAATTCTCTTGCTTCGATTTTGTTGCTTAACTTTGGGAGGAAGTATGATCTGTGATGGAGATCGTCCCAGGGTTTAGTCAAACTAGTCATTGCTTCAATTATTGCTTCGTCGGAGGGCAAGACTAAGTCTAACACATCGGTATCAGCGAGATACCCTTGAGCCCAAATAGGCTCTGGAATCAGATCTAACACTTGTGCAGGAGTTGGATCAGTGTTGGCCAAAGTTTGTTGGACTAAAGAGTACACTACTTCAGCTGTGGACAAGGGCATGGACATGCTAGGGTGCCCTGTTCCTTCCATCGTGGCCGATGGGGAAGGAAGTATCAAGGGATCGTTGAAGTCATGAGAAACGAAGAAACTTAGAAAATCTCAACCTTATGGTGGTCTGATATGAACTTGACATCGCCTTGAGGGGGCGATTAATCAAAGGTACCCATCAAAGATGGGCACAAACCAACCCCTACGTTGACTACACCCGGTTGGGGATTATCAATCATCGGGACCGCGAATGCCCCCAGTGAAGGGTCAGGTTTGGATAAAGACAATTGATCAATGGTCATAATCCGGTCCTCGTGTGGAAACAACAAGACCCAGAAAACTGTAGCAACCACTTCTTGCATGGCATAAGTCCAACTCCTTCCTAACAAGAGATTGTATTCGAGGGATGCATCGACTACTTCTACCTCGACGCACATGGTCTTCCCTCCTAACTGCACGGGGAAAGAGGGAATGATACCATGTGTTCGAAATGAATGATTGTCGAAAGTAGTGAGAAGAGTAGGTGACGAAGATGAAACGGGTTGTCCAGTGGCCTTCCAACATGCCAACGACATAACGCATGTCGAGGCACCCTCATCAACCACCGTGCGGAAAATGTTCCGAGTAAAAGTTTTTGTGGGGTAAGCCACTACTATCTGAAATGCTACCTGGTAAGGCAGATGAGGTTTTAAGTCGGTTTTATCCAGCATGATTGTACCCTAATTACAAGTCTCAGTAGATACTAAAGCATATAACAAAGCTTTCCTCTAGAAAGGGTAGCTTTGGAGGACCTCCAAAGAGAACATCGCACAAGGGGTTTGAGACAAATCCTCCACCACAAAATAGTTCTAGGTGGCCCTTGCATTTGGGTTGTGAGAAGATTTCTTGAACGCACCTTTTGGGATGTGTGTCATTGTTTTTCCCAAAGTCTTCTTCATCTGGAGAGGAAGAGATGGGATTTCAGCTTCTTTTCCCTTCTCAGAAGTGCTTGGTTTGTTGTAGTCATGCGCTCTAGTCGATATAAAAGCATCACCCTTCATCATATACACATTCACGGATGCAATATTGTTCAAAGACAGAGAGGGTCCTTGACTGCCCCCTTCCGCGCTTGTGGAGGCTTGAGTTAGGTTTTGCCCATGTTGAAATGGATTGGTTAACATGGCAGGTTGTTGTTGTGTCACAAAATTTTGGGCCCCTACAAGCCGAGGACATTGGTGGGTTGAGTGGTCTTCCGCACACAGGTTGCATAGATACCTCGCCTTCCATTTCTAAGTGTTTCCCCGCCAACATTATTAGTGGGTTTCTTATCCCCCTTACCCTTCTTTCATTGTTTTTTCCTTCCATCGGGCTGTTGGGTGGACTTTGTATTTTTTGATTTCACTGTGTGTACATCCGATGTTTGGGTAGGGGGAGAAGCCAAAACAGTAGTTTGGTTGGTTGTTGTATGTTGTATAGACAATTGTTGCAATTGCTTCGTCAGTTGTTCAGCGGGCTTTGTTTGTGCTGAACCAACAATACCATCGACATGTGGTCCAGCTCTCTGTCTAGTTTTATCAAGTATTGAGCATGGAACATGTGGAAAGATATCGTATAATAAACCATACTAAGAGTAGATTAGCTCAAGTTGTTGATCTCTCATGATGGCATCTTATTCGGAAAACACTCATGACGTCACGACGTCTTTGGATAAGTGTGGGACCAAAGACTTAAAGAACCACTCGAGCAAGAATGTTGGTGGTACTGGCACCTTAATTAAACTCTTTTGACGTCTCCATTCTTGGATGTGATCAAAGATATGGTCCACTTTTGTCTGTTCGAAATTGGCCAGCAATTTTGTGCCAGCATCGTATCTCATAAGTAATTGGAAATGGTTTAGGAAAGCCATTGCCAATTCATTGAAGGAGGAGTATCTTGAGCGGTCGAGTTCAATGTACCATTTTGCGGCACTCCCAATGAGAGTACACTGAAACAATCACAACTGGACGGAGTCATATTTCAACGAGTTAGACGAGCACCAAAGATGGAAGGTGGTCACATGATCTCCTGGATCTTTGTTAGGATTGGCTTCGAACTTTGGTGTGTCCAAAGGAAACTTCGTCGGCATAGGGGGCCAACACGGATCGTGACAGATAGGGTCATTCAACAACCTTGTTAAGTCTAGAAAATGTAAGGTTGCCAGGAAAGGTAGTTTGGGTTGTTGGTGATAACCATGGAAAAAGGGGTTCTTGTAAAAAACATGGCC
The DNA here is from genome assembly GCA_032191745.1 of Picea mariana. NCBI lineage: Eukaryota > Viridiplantae > Streptophyta > Pinopsida > Pinales > Pinaceae > Picea > Picea mariana. The sequence goes on from JASDQU010816766.1 coordinate 40,170, forward strand.
ATGACCAGCGTACGGATTCTGTGTGTGAGGAGACATCATCGACTGGTTCCCAAAATAGGACATAGATGGTTGGGCGTGCAATACATTCAGAGGACTTTGGGATGGGTTTCCCCGTGTCGATCCCATGGGCATAGGCATAGCACCTTGTTTGGGGTTCCATTAGTTGTGAAAAGAGTTTCCCCAGATCGGCATTCCTGACAAGGGAACTGATCCTTGCCAAGAATTCCAAGGTCCTGATGCGGAAGAAGTTCCTAGGTTTTCCCCCTGTGCAGGAATAGTACCCTGCATAGGATTAGGTTGGCCATAGCCGGGGTTTCCCCTAGTCGAGAAAGCAGCTGACGAGAATGTGTTGTTACCAAATGCACTGAACAAAGAAAACGGTGTTGACCCCACCGGCATATTATGAGAACGTGGTCCTTGACTCCCTACTCCAATTGAACTATGGTGTGTGTTTGGCCTGGCAGATTGCTGGTGGGTACCGCCAAGTGAAGGGGATGAAGGAGGTATATGACCTCCCCCATAAGGGAAAGCATTAAAAGGAGCTGAAGTGCCCCCCATGGGTCCTTGTAGAGGAGCATTAGAGCTCCCTACCCCCAGACCTAGAGTCTACAAAGTGGAGTAGGATAGTACAAGACTTGTACCTGAGCTAGGAATCCCGTATGAGAATGGAGGGTCTGTCTCACTCTATGTGAAAGGAGCAGTGGTCGTCACCAAAGATGGTATTGGACCACTACTCAAGGTAGAGGTGGTCAATACCATGGTAGCTCGGACTGGCGACGGTGGGGTAGGAGGTGGAACACCCCTTGTGACGATAATTGTGGCAAGAATATCAGGATTCCCAGAAGAAGAGGTAGGAAATGCCTCCATTACCATATGCTTTAAAGGTGTCGAAAGGTCCTTTAACAGAGGTTGGTCAGATGTGATTTTCGGTGACCCGGTTGCTTCAAAATACCCTTGTTGGTCTAGCTTTCACTTTAGCGGTGGTGGGGGTGGCTTCAGTGTAACCGGTGATATGCCCAGAAGTCGTCATGACCGGTGGAGCTTGTGATCCTCCACTGTGTGAGAAGATCAAAGATGCTCTAGGGATTTCTATTCATTCAAAAACAACACACACTAGGAAAGTACCTATAAGATAAAACAAGCAAACACTAAACTAGTTGGAAGAACAGTTACAACAACCAACACTAGAGCAACTTACCGGTGCAAGTGCAACTCGAACAAAGAAGCACCCTCTGGGTATACTCTACAAATTGTGGCCCGATGTCTATACTAGGTACTATGGTATACCCCCGCAGTCATCTGTGTATGTCTCTAAAAAAGATAGGCAACTAGGTTTCCAGCGCACGAACAGTCACCAGGCGGGTACAGTCGACAGTCGGGTAGACCACAATGAGTAGGGTATCGAGCCTGAAACCTGTCAAGGGTATCAAAGGCAAGTGTTCTGGAAGACAACTAAGGACCTCGAATGGATTTGAGACCCATGAAGCTCCGTGGAAAATGCAATCAACAGAATCACAAGACAAGCCCTCTATATGTGTTCTCCACCACGATTGGTCCAGCTTTGAAGGGGTTATCTCCGCTACCTTTACGCACACGACCTTGTGTTTAGCCCCTATGTTAGAGGGGGGTCCCGGATAACTTTCATGATACTGGACTTGGACACTCCCTAACTCATACTCCAATGTTTGATTTAATGGCCTTGAAGAGTTTCCTCTCCAACCTAATTCAAGGCCCTAACCCTAAACTAGTTGGTTGACCCTACAAACATAAAAAGTCTAATGAATTTTATATTTAGCATTAATTTTTATGTCTTGTATTAAGTCAAATGTTATTAAAGTTAAACTAGTGATGTTTGAAAGACGAAAAACAAATAAACAGAAAGCTAGAAACAAAATAACTTCTTCTTGAAAACAACTTTTCAAACTAAAAAAAAAAATTCTAAGATCTTTAAAAAGCAAACTCAAAGCAGGATTTCACTCAACTACAAGTTACTTATGATCTAATTAAACCTTCAATAACTTATGAAATGAAAGACTTTTCCTGGTGACTAATGCAAACCAACACTATTTAACCAAACAAAGAAATAAAAGATTTTTTTTTTTTATTTGAATACTCACAAAGAAAAAATGAAAAATATCAACAAATAAAGACCAAGAAAACTTTTGGCCTAAGCACAGGTTGCAAAGAGTCACTTTAAAAATAACACACAAGAAAATTAAAACTAGACTCTCACACTTGTCTAAAAACCCTATGAAAAGAAAATTTTGAGGAAAAATTCTTAATGAAAAAAAAAAAAAAGTTATTGTTGTGATCAAACCTAAGTTACTGACCGCTATTACAGAGACCCAAAAACTTGAGAGGCATAACTCTTGTCAAATGAAAGGATATTTTCCTTACTTTTAACAAGAATTTTCTACATAGGCATGATGTTGACAGTTCAACAACAAGCGTATGCATGTGAGTTGTGTAAAGTCAGGGCGCCTGTACATGCATGCAGGCCTTATACAGGCCGCGTGTATCTCTGAAACTCTAGGAAAAATGAAAATCCAAAAAATCAAGCTCGGGCAGAGACTACTGGTTTTGAGAACCAGGATCTCTTAAAGACTCAGACACTTACTTTAACAGAAGAAACAAAAAGAAAACAATTCAAGAAAAACTTCATAGAACAAACCAATCTGAGGTGAAACCTAAGCTATAGACTGCAAGAAACAAAGACTAGAAAGTGTTCCAGAAAACCCCTGAGATGGATTATTTCTGACAGGGGAGAGGATGACTGCCTCTCTAAAAGAAATTTTATGGAATCATACACGCAACTGACACTTCCTCAGCTAGAGTGTACATGTGGGTTGTGGGAAGGTAGGGCGTAGGTATACACGTTCAGACCTCATATAGGCCGCATGTACCTCTGTGGGTCTCAAAAAATGCAGTCAAGCAAAGAAACAGAGATAACTGGTATGGAAGACCAGAAACTCTGTAAGCTCAAAATTTTGTCGAAACTTTAAAAGCAAGGAATGAAACCAGTTTTTAAAAATATCCAAGAAAAAACATTCCCAGAAACCCTAGAGATCCCCAGTATGGTCACCAATTCTATTGTGGGTGGGAAATCCCTCCTACGGACTAGCACTAAGGGTTTTATCATGCATGCAGAAATGAATTAAAGACTCTTACTTTTTACCATCATCCCATGCCTAAACCCCCATTACCCATATATAAATACAAGGCTCAAGAGATTAAGTTGGCGTACATTATTTTCCGTGTTTAATGTTGATCCCTTTTTGTGCTTGGTCGATCTTTGACTGCAACTCTCCTCCCAATGATGACCTACATTCACAAAAGACAAACAAAGAAATCCACATGCATTTGATCTATGAACTAATAGGTTAGAGAGTTAATCAATGGAGCAATCAATATCCAAATAATGACAATTTCATATGGCGGGATGGGAAAAGCAATTCTTTTATTAAATTCATAATGATACCTTACAATGATAAAGTCGGCTACTGCTCCTCTATCTTGGTCCTGGGCTCCTCTTTCACTGTCTTCCAACTTCTTTTCTCTATACTTCTCTTTGCACAAGGATGGCTAAAGTTTGCGACAACGGGAATGCTCAATCGGGTATAGTTTATTTACTATGATTTTTCTCCTTTCAAATGGGACCCCTACCCCTTCTTTTATAGGTTAGAAGGATCTAGGTATTTGGTCGAATGATTGGCCATGCATGGCCGAAAGGTTTAGTTAACTTACCCAAAGCTATGTGTTCCATCAGCAACTTTCCTTTTTTCGTGCTTTTGTAGGTACACGCAGGTTGTCTTGGGTCACCTAGCGTGTACACGCGTGCAGTAACGGAGCAGGGCACGTAGGGATTTATAAAAGGGGTTTTTAAGAAGAGTTTTTCAGTAGTGTTTTGGAAAAGAAGGAATCTGAGATGGCCTAAGGCCAGGTAAGCATGTCTGGTGCAAATTAGGGTTATAACAACATGGTCTATTGTTCTTTGCCACCTCACCGGGAGAATAACATTCCCATTGGAGCCAGTTGTTAGCACCATAATTTTACAATTAGAGTTAGTCCTAGATGAGTCATAGTTCATGTGTCAAAGTGTGTGAGGTCAAGAAATGAATAATGAATGGGTCAAAATTAGCAAGTAGTGGGTTTGGTCCTTGGAGTCGGGAAAGGGCGTAATGATTAGTTACATGCAACTTGTAAAGGTTACTTTCCTGAAAGATCGAGTCCTGTCAGAAAAGGGGAATTTGCATGCTAGAGATCGAGGAAAGTTGTTGGGATAAAGGTAACTTTGATGGATATAACGAAAATCATCACCTAATTATGAAGTCAGAAAGGTAAAATATTATGGTGCTCATATCATGTATACTATGTTGCTCTATCATCTATACTTTTTCACACTTCAAAGTGTACCCGTCGCACGAGTTTTCTACGTAAATCTTCAACCTGCTTCCAAACTTCTCATCACCGTGGATTTATCATCCTCTACCATGATTCCTTTCCTTACCTGTTCAAGTATAAATATTGGTCACACTGCATGCTTCTTCTTTACTTTCTGTACGTGTGTGTTGTCTATGGTTTTTTTTGCAAGTTCTGGAGCCCTTCGTTGTGAAAAAGTTGATTTCCACTATTCATATTGTGAGTTTGTTCATTCAAAATGTTGTGTCTCCTTCATCATTTTCAGTCATCATTTAAATAATGTTGGTGTTCATTGTGAACTAGTGTGTTGTATGATAATTCCTCTCACAGTCAGCCTTTCTTCTTTGGAGTTCCTTCCTATCGCGTTGAATTTCTTTCTACGCCTAAATTCTTTGTCTCGCGACAAGTCTCCCTGTACTTTTCCATCGCGTTGATCACCTGTTGTGCCGAAATTTCCCATCATTCCTTACAGCTGCATCGTGGACTCTTATGACTGATTTTTCTTGTTGCGCAAAGGTTTTGTCACTGACTTTCCGAAAAGCCTCTGCGAAGTACGTCATTCTTGTTTGTCGCGCAGAGGGAGTATTATCGTTTATTATCATGCACGTGAAACAAATATATATTGGCATCATGACAACATCCCAAAGCATAAGAAAGAAGGAACGAAGTGGCAGGGCCTGGAGGTCTAAGCCTCAAGACCTGTAGTTAATCAACGAAGATCCAAAAATCAGGGTACCTTTTGAACAGGTCGGATGTATGCGCTATTGTGAAAATATCAAATGGTACAATGTGAAATTGTCTCAACAGTTCGCCCTCAATTTTGAAGGGTTTTGCACGACCATTGTGGGAATCAACTTTCGAGTGACAGAGGAAACTCTGTCAACTGTGAAAGAAATCCTTTCGTGTAGTGAAAAGTGGTTTAAGTTCATTCCTTTAGACATTTTTTGCTATGAATATTTTATCAAGACCAACTGCCTAAATGGGAAAATCAGAGTAGGTGTTCCAAGCAAGTACCTCCAAGAGCCTTTCCAAAAGATCCTAAAGGTAATTAGAAGGTATTTTACATGTGAAGGAAGGTTTGACAGAGTGTACCCATATCACATCAGGTTGTTGATGCACTTCACAGGGAAAAAACCTTTGAATCTACCTTTCTTCTTGCATCAAAGCCTAGAAAAGATGGCATATAGTGTTTGAGCCAAGGCTGACCAACCGGGGAAAAATTTATCTGATTTTTCATTGATCAAGTTGTTGGTGGTAGAATAATTGAGATGGCTGAAAAAATACTGGGATTCATTTTTTATTTCAACCGACATCCCCAGAGACCCCAAAGGAGACATTCCTCTATCCGCGAGGGAAACAGCATTCCACAGTGCATGGGAAAGAATGGAAGAGGCCACGGGAAAGGGAAAGGAAATAGAAGACTCACCATCCCACCAGCTAGCACCCTAGAAAAGAGGTAGGCCTAGGTTGATTAAGAGTCCCGAGGAGACCTAAGGTCCCAATGAACCGTGCACCCAATCTGCTTCCAAGAAATTAATCATGCGCGTTGTTCATCTATAACTTGTTGGAGATTCAAGTAGGGGAATTAGTGAAAGACAGTGAAGGTTAGGTAATGATAACATGGAGGTCCAGGAGTTGTCACTGCATCTGAAGCAAGCACAACTCACTATCACCGAATTGTATCAGGAAAATAGAGAATTAAGAAGACAATCGATAGAAAGGAATGTTGAAATGCCAGTGTCGCAAAGTCAAGAAAGGAATGCAAATTGGCTCAAAATATAGCTCAGAGAGGTGCAAGATGTAATCATTAAATTGTGGGAGGAATAGAGGGTGTTAGAAGAAATAATTGCATAACACTTCATGGAATGCAGACCAACTGTGGATAACACCTGCGCAGATCTCGCCAATGCTCAAGAAAACCTGAAAGGAAATTAGGTTTTGTGGATACAAGTGAAGAATCTGAACAAACAGAACTGGTCTCTTAGGAAAACACTCAGAGTTTTAATGTTGCAGGTGAGGCCAGAGTCATAAGTGAGATAGCCCCATTTTTTCTTTTTTATCATGGCACAGAATATTTCTCCCCGCGTGTTTTGTTTCTTGTCGGTAACAAGAAGTCTGACATGGCACCCACGAGGTGAATATTCATCGCACAGATGCTATAAACTTACCTATTAAGGAGGACAAGTGTAAGCGAAACACATGCCAGTTTTGGAAGAGATGTGTGGCCTCCTAATTTTCACTTCCACCTAGAGTGCATGAGAGACCACAAATAAACATCCACTACACAAACTTTTCAAGTGCATGTTACAACCAAAGATCGTGTAGCAGCAGCTAGAGCCCGTTACACAAGGTGATAGAGTTTCCAACAGTGTGCTCAATCACTCAGGCGCCCCGTAAAAGAAAATGTCAATATATCATGCCCTGATGATCAAATGTCACTCACTCATGAATGATTGATATGAAGGTTTTGGTTATGATATGATTGGGTGCAGTCTGGTTTCCATTTCTAGTAAACTCTACTCAAAGGTCATATGGGATGAAGTAATGGAATCTGAAATTTTAGGAGAAGTAATTTGAGGCATAACAGCCTGAGAGGGCGTGATTTTTATATATATTGTATCTTATCAATGTAATCCAGGTTGGAAAAGTATTGTAGATAGAGGACTCTTGAATGTAATCTTTGAATCTGAATAGAAATAACAATGCAAAAGTCATGAAGCTTTGACGAAAAGATTCTAATGGTGGTGGTTTTATGTATTGTGATCCTATATATGTATGTACTCTATGTTTCTTGTAAATTCATGTATGTTCTCTTTGTTTAAATTGGAATGTCTGATGAGTTTAAAATTCATCGCACAGTGCTTTAGACTCATCGATTTAAACTCTTTTTTTCTTCTAAGTAAGTTAGAATTCATCTTTAATGGTGCTCTAGTTTGATTTATGTACTTTTTTCTTCCACCATAAATGATGGCATTTAAATTGAAAGATCATTGCTTGTTTATCCTTTATCCTCTCAAAGTTTCCCTTAACAGTTGGTGATTTCTCTCACTTCAAGAGGTTGACTCCATAGCCCAAAACTTATGCATTTCCTTGCCAGGGAAACCAGAAATATTTCCCAAATGCATAAATCTAGCCAACAATCCAAAGACATCATCTATCAGAGAATAGGTCTCAAAGAGATTCCTATCTAGATTGGAAAGGCTAGTTTCCAATCTTAAATTTGGTCTATAGGTTACCTTTGTCATTTTTTTTTTCAGCCAAAACAAATTTACAGAGTGCCAACACACAGGATGTTACACAGAAGGGCATCTGGAAAGTGAATGTTTTCCCATGAAAGGAATGGGACCTCCTCGTAATCAGATGGGACCTTCTTTAGGACCAATGGGAGGAGTTTCGAGTATCTATGACTCCACCATTCCATACACTAGGGATAAATAATACCTTCCCAGGTGCTCAAAGCTCTCAGACAGCGGAGTATTGTGAGATTTTTCAGACACATGGACATGCATCAAGGCAGTGTCCTATTATGAAAAAATATACAATTGCTTCCAATACAATCCAATGTGAGTTTTGTGCATCTACTACCCATGCCACAAGTCAATGTAAAGTGTTGGATGCACTTGCTGACAGATTAGACCGGACAGCATTCAGAGTAAATGAAACCCCCCAAGGACCTAGAAGAGGCCAGGGAAGTGGGGCTGGAGGTGGATTCAGAGGAGGGATATATGGAGGTAGAGGTTCAAGTTGATGCTACAACTACAACAAACAAGGTCATTTGGCCAGAGACTTCCCTCACCCAAGATGATTGTGGTGCTCTCAATGAAGGAATAATGGGCACGCAACTGAAGATTGTCTAGAGTTGATCGTGAACTGGGAAGATTGGGTTCCTCAATGAGGAGATAATCTCATAAGATCATAATTAAAAAGGGGAATCGATGCACAACTACCAAATATTAACATGATCACCCACTGAGGAGAAAATACTGGGGCACACGCAAACAGTCAGCCCAAGATTCAAAAAATTATTCCCAAAGATGACAGGTATGATCCTGTGAAACAAAAGTTGTTTTTAAAAAAATGAAATAGAAGTATTTAAGAGTATTCCCACTCCAAATGTTATGGAGAATCCTCCTAGATCCACCTCTCAACCTAACCTTGTGCAAGCCCCTACCTCACCACCAGCACCCAGGAATTCTAAAATTCCAAGAAGACACCTTGAGAACTCTTAAAGTGTAATCAATCTTTGGTTTCAATTATTCTTTGATATCCTAGGGGATGACCAACTTACTGAGAATTTGCGCAACACCATGTACTTGATACTGGGAAACAAGGTAACCCCATAAGCCATAGTAAGTAATAAACTCTATGAGAAGAATACCCATAGAATACAAAGAAGAAAGGTGCGAACAGGAAAAGAATTTAGGTTAGAAGCCCAACTAGATGAGTTTGAAATCAAAGATGTCATGCTAGATTTGGGATCAGATTTCAACATCCTACCCAAAAATACCTGGAAATATTTTGGAAAACCGCAGTTATAATATTCCCCCATCCATTTGAGAATAGAAAACTAGTACTCCATCTTCCCAGTGGGAAGGATAAAAAATGTGGAAATAGATGTTGCGGGAGTTAAGACCACATCTGATTGTGAGGTAATTGAAATCATGGGAGATAAGGATCCCTACGCTGTTGTACTCAAGATTGATTTGGCATATGAAAACTATGTTATCGTCGATCTAAAGAGAGACACCATGATGTTTGAATCAGATGGGATAAAAGTAGTTCATCCCTTGGATCCTTATCTAGGGCCTAGATATATTGAACCAGTGGACCATAATATGGAGTCAGATACCCTTGACTAATTATACACCATCACATTTGGTATGATACCA
>JASDQU010816768.1:7319-31378 GCA_032191745.1 Picea mariana
AGCCTGGGGTCAAACCCTTTAGACAAAAGCTTAGGCAGATCAACCCCATTTTATTTCCTGTGGTCGAGAGAGAAGTGAAGAATATTTTAGAGGAGAAAATTATAGTATCTCTGAGATATTCTGACTGGGTGGCAAACCTGGTCCCGTCTAGAAAAAAGAGTGGGGAAATTAGACTGTGCATGGATTTCAGAAATTTAAATAAGTCCTCTCTTAAAGACAACTATCCACTGCATAAAATGGATCATGTGCTAGAAAGGGTAGTTGGGGCGAACAGAATGTCTATGATTGATGGTTTCTCTGGATATAATCAAATTGCCATGAATGAACAAGATAAAGAAAAAACAACTTTTACTACCCCTTGGGGTACGTTCATGTATGATAAAATGCCTTTCGGTTTCATGAATGCAGGAGCCATGTTCCAACACGCTATGGACATCACTTTCATCGGAGAGAGGGATAAGTTCATAGTCATCTATCTCAATGATTTAACGGTTTTCTCCAAATCCGACGAAGAACATTTGGTACATCTTAAAAAAACATTCAAAAAATGCCACAAGTTTGGTCTATTCTTAAATCCCAAGAAATCACACTTAAATCTAAAAGATTTTCTTGTTTTCTTGTTTTCCTCCGAACACACGATTGCTATGGTGCTCCTCCAAAAAAATGACGAGGGTTTCAAACAACCAATCGACCTTTTCAGCAAGAGCCGTAGAGACGCAAAACTTAAATATGATATAATAGAAAAACAAGTGTATGCCATGGTAAAAGCATTGAAGCCATTTAGAACATATGTATTACACTCCAATATAATCGCGTATGTACTTACAAGTTCTGTGAAAGATATTTTTGTACAACCAGACAACGATGGGAAAAGAGGACAATGGCTTACCAAGATTCAAGAATTTGACCTGGAAATCAAACCTACTATACTGATAAAGGGACAAGGCCTGGCCAAACTTATGGCTGAATCAAATCTCAGAGCTTTGGATATAAACTGCCTACAGGAAGGTGAGGAAGACATGAACATAAATGAGCTTCATGAACGAACAAGTGCAATTAAGATCGAGGAGAAGTTCATATCATCAGAATGGTACAGAAACATAGTATCCTAACTGCTAACTCTAAAATGCCCAAGTGAACTATCGCCATCAAAATCCAGGACTTTAAAGCTTCATGCGGTTAAGTATTGTATTGCTGAAAATCAACTATATTGGAAAGACTCACTCGGTTTCTTGTTAATCTTCTTAGTCGAATCGGAAACAGAAAGGGTTATAAGTGAATTTCACAAAGGAGTGTGTGGAGGACATCACGCTTGGAGGGCCACAACTTACAAAATTCTAAGAGTTGGATATTACTGGCCAAAACTTTTCTCTGACGTCAACACCAAGGTCCGAGCTTGTAACCCTTGTCAACTATTTGCTGGCAAACAGAAACTCCCAGCACTATCTTTGGTTCCAGTCAAAACTGAAGCCCCTTTTCAACAATGGGGGCTAGATCTTATAGGCGAGATTAATCCACTTTCTAGTGACCAACACAAGTGGATCTTAACTTCCACAGACTACTTTACTAAATTGGTGGAAGCTATTCCAACCAAAAGGGCAACTGACTTGCTGGTAATAGATTTCTTAGAAGACAATATTTTGTCAAGATTTGGCTGCCCCCAAAAGATAGTCACAAATAATGCCCAGGCTTTCAAATCTATGGCTATAATCAGCTTCTGTCAAAAGTATAATATCGTTCTTGGTCATTCTACAACGTACTACCCTCAAGGAAATGGAATGGATGAGTCATCTAACAAGAGCCTGATCAATATAATTAAGGAAGTGTTGGATGAAAACAAAAGGTCTTGGCATGTGCATTTAAAGTATGCCTTGTGGGTGAATCGCATAGGCACTAAAAAGTCTATCGACATTTCCCCTTTTCAGATGGTATATGGGTTAGATGTGGTGTTACCTATAAATTTAGCACTCCCTGTGATGAAATTGTGGCAAGATCAAAAAGAAGAACCTAATCATGTCACTAGGAGGATAAACTAGCTAATCGAGGTTCAACAGCACAGGGTCGAAGTAGATGAAGGGTTGCAGAAGTATCAAGATGACATGAAGGCACTATTCGAACGTAGGGAAAAGGACAGAGATTTCCACCCAGGTGATTTAGTTTTAAGGTGGGATGCAAGGTGGGAAGAAACAACAAAACATGGTAAATTCGATCACCTCTGGTATGGGCCATTAAGAGTCTCGGCTCTTGAAGGAACAAATTATTTCCTACTAGAAAATATAGATGGTGAAATCCTCAACGCCCCTGTCAATGAGCATTACCTGAAGCATTATATGACATAAGCAGTCGCCAAAAAAAAAAAAAGATTTTCATATTCATATATATAATTTTTTACATATGTATATATATTTCATTACGCATTGCTATTTCGATTTTCTTTTCCTTTCGCAAATTTTCGACACCTTTCAAAAAGCCTCGATAAACTTCATATTTGCCTTTTTACAGGTTTCCAACTACAAACAAAATGAGCAGAAGACATACACATAAATTCGTGTATTGGAAAATCAATTGGCTTAAAGAGGTGATAAAAAAGATTTTTTGATATTTTGGAAAGAAAATGAAACGGTAAGGTAAAGGTGATATTTCCTAAAAGATTTGTTATGGAGGGATATCAAAGAAAACCAAGATAACCTCATAAGATACAGCAACATCGTCTGAACTAATAAATAAAAGAACATTTCCATGGTTAATAATTTATGAAAGAATAAGATGAAATAAACAAGTCTTTCAAAGTAAAGCTCCCCCGAAAAAGATTTTCAAGAGTCAGTTTTGATTTTTTGACCTCTGTTTTTCAGTTTATAGATCTCTATCTGTCACCCTTTTCTGCTTTCGGGTTTACCTTTTTGAAAAATCCAGCATCTTTCTGGTTTCGCATACGTAGGGGGAAGAGATTACGTTTTAACCTCGAGAGCTTCAAAGAATATTGTGAAAAGTAAGCTGGTCTTCACAACTCCTTGGTCCCTTGCTAAACAAAGTGACTCTTAAGTGATCCTGACCTTTCTAGGTTTTTCAACAGTTTCGGAGGATTGAGGCATTCTCAAATAGAACACTCCAATAAATTAATTTTCTCCTTTCTCCCTATGAATGAAGGTGTTGTGAAAGTTAAGGGAGGGTTGGTACCGAGAAATCAAAGTAAGTTGATAGACCTATAATGCAAAATATTACACAGATATCATCCCTCATATAAATTGATTTCCCCCATCTTCGCGCTCTAAAAAAGAAAATTATAAGGCAGATGGTGAAAGGAAATTCAGAAATGATTGCCCCCATATAGTCCAAAAGACGATGAAAGGAAACTCATAAATGATTGCCCTCATCTTAGCATTTAAATGCATAAATATATTTCAAAGTGGTGAAAGAAAATTCAGTAAAAAGGGCCAGATAACTTCACCGGGGTACTGAACAGGCTCGCTAGCAGTGAAGCAATATCTGAGATATTTGTAAGGCTGTTATACATGAATATCACTCTACTCTGGTAACCAATTCTTTTTAAAACCTGATCTACATCCCAAGTTTAGACAGGGCTTCCTGATTAAAAACATATAATTTTCTTCTTTTGATGCAAGCGGATAACCATGAGATCTGTTGGGTCTCCTAGAACTGTTTTGATTATCTCAATGCAGACCTAAATTCAGTAACGAGAAGGAGAAAGTTGTGAAAGGGATTACAGCTAAGTGCAAAAAGTATCTGAGTTTTGAAATCTTTTCGAAGGTAAAAGACGAAGTCCCTTTCCCCTTCGGTATTCTGTTCTAAGAAACATTTTTGTTGGATTAAAGCCATTGACTCCATTTACCCAATATAGGCAGGTGGTCTACTGTTCTTCCTGTCTAGTAGGAAAACAGGATCCCTAGTTGGAGCCTATGTTGGAGCCACCTTTGTTTTTTTTTTAGCATGTTTAAAATTTCATATCTTAATGTTTGAAATTGAAAACCAGTTTTCATATTTTTCCCAAAATCTCATAAATCTCATCGTGCAAGCAGCGACGGTTATCATACTCTTAAGGTAAGATTTATTTTTTAATCGTTTAAATGAGTATCTACTTTTGAACCTCGGGATGTCGCATGTCGGAAGTTATAGATCACATAGTTTACAAGTCCTAAGGGGCGAAACGGTCAACTAATTTAAAAAAAAAAAAAGTTTCCCCAGATCATTACCCAGAGTAAAAATACTCTAAACTGTAGTTAAGAATCATCGATATTTTGCGTCTCTGAGTTTTCTAACTCCAAAAGTATTACCGTCGTAACCCCAATAGCCGAAACCGCACGATTCTTGTTTTAATAACACGGGTTAATGTTAAAGGTAAAAGGTTTATCCATGGTTAAGCTCCTTCAGGAATTCGCAACTTGGTGTATTTTCCCTCAAAAGTTATACCTTCAAAGCATCGAGTCGCGATAAAAATAGAAACGTAATTAATTAAACACTTAATCCAGTTTTATCCTCCAATTCAATTAAATCATTTCATCGTGATCTCGCAATTTTGCAACTCGGTATACAAGCCTCTAGGAAGCTATACCTTCGAAGCTCCGAGTCACGAAATCGTGATATAAATAACAACGTAATTAATTAAACGCCTAATCATGGTTACGTTTTTTATTAACCAAAGCTAATTATCGCAATCTCGGGTCTTAGAGGTTCAAATGGATAAAGCAAAAGCTCTCGATGAGGCGAATGCCGAGAGATTAATTAACAAAAAAAATCTTGATTAATTAAGCTAAGCCAACATTTTCATTGTTTTAATATGAAAATTAATATACACAGTCTCCGAGGCGATTTTAAACTTTCTTTGCGCCAACTTGCATTATGAACTGTCAAAATTTATGACATTAATTAGAAAGGAGGTGAATTGACAAGTAAGGGTTGGGTTTTTATTTCAAAATTTATATTTAAGAACGATTTGACCATTCTGTCCCTAAGGATGACCTAGTTTTAAATAGTTGAAGACATGGATATTTTATCTTTTGTCTCGAATTTCATTGCTATTCTACGCAGAGCCAACTTTTCGCAAGCGAACTAATTTCAGTTTGTATACATATTTTTATCGTAGGAGAGATAAATTAGAATCCCCCACCATGGCCCCGTGAAAAGCATATAAAGCCAATGTTGAGGTTTCAGGACAAGGTTCAGACAACGTTTCAGATACTTCACCTCGAAGTGTCGACTCTATCAGGACCTGGTCATATATTTCTAAGGTTATACAGTCTGAATTGGTAGATGTTTCGGATGATTCCAGTGAAAATGAAAAAGAGGACCTGATCACCAATTATAAGATCATCGTCCAGGCTCAAATGCATAAAGTAGTGGCTAGACCACGTCTGCTCCCTTACTACGATATGATCTGGTGGGCATTAGACCATGTAGATATACCAACCAGAACCATCATCAAGGAGCATAGGGTCACCATTGGGACTTTTAGACCCAAACAATTACAGGCTATGTACAAGTTGCCATCTGTGTCAGACTTTGTTTACAATGCCAAATTCCTGGAGAATTTTAAACAAAAGAAATGTGTGCAATATGACAAGACTATGTTTGGTTTAATCAGAGATTGGGTTTCACACCCTGCGAAGTTCAGGGCAGACAATAATGGTATATATTCAATAGCTTCTCTAGAACCACAGTTCAAATATATCACTATGATGACCTGCAGATTATATGGGAGAGAGGACACCACACATTTTGTCCTTCAGTGGGTTCCTCGAATTCACACAGTTGTCGAAGGTTGTTCCTTTGACTGGGATAAACTATTGTCTGATAGTTTGACCATTCAAGTAACAGAGTATCGAGCGCAGAGGGAGACTGGAAAGATTGCTTCATTCTTTATGTTCGTGTATATCATGGACACCATCTATTTTCTGACACCTTTTCCCTTGATGAGTTGGAGCTAGACTCCATCGGAGGCTGAGCCCATCCATGTATACCATTCAAAGCTATGGGATGACAAAGCCTCAGATTTTGTGTATGAAATCTTTAACTGGGTAATGGCATCGCTGCATGTCACTATCTTCAGCCACCCGCCACCTAGGGTCTCAGACAGTATCGCAGTAAATCTGAGCAGTATAGCCAACTGGTACGTGGAAGAATAATTTTCATATCTTAGGGTTTTCAGTGCTTCTGTTCCTCCAAATGCCTTGCCTTTATTCATACCTAAAAGGATGGCTTGCCATGAGATTGCTAGACAAACCGTAATAGATGGTGTAAGAAAGGAGCTTATGGGATATTCTAAGAAGGAATGGCCACCTTTTCCTATTCATCTGCATTCCTATTCTTTGTTACATTTCAGGCATGCTAAAGCTAAGGCAGCAGCCCTAAAGGACCTAAAATTGGATTATGTCGAATTCAAAAAGCACGATCCACAAAGGGTCGTAAGTAATCACTTAGCCAGTTGTGGGCTAAAAAGGTTTGAACATGAAAATTTGCCCTCGGATGACATTTTCCGAGGCACGAGATATTATGCCGAGGTGTTGGCTTGGATACAAGCCCTGAAACCCGAAGAGAGGGCCGATGTTTTAAAATTTCAAGAACATCGATGGAGTTGTCTTACCCCAGTATTGCAGGGTGAAAATCCAATAACAGTAGAGGGGTAACAAAAAGAAGCCAAAGGATCAAAAGATTCAACACCCAGAAAAGAAGGACACCAGGACGGGGAGAAACAAACTAGGAGTTCATAACCGGAAATAAAAACTCTCGATCCACGAAAAAGAAAACTCCAGTTACCCCTCCAAGAAAATCAGCTAAGCAAATCAAAGATCCCATCGTCTCCATTACTCCCTTACAATCAACTCAAGGGAACATAGATGCAGGGTGGATTTTCAATGAAGAATTGAGACCTATAAGGATGGAAGAGCTCCCTCCAAATAAGTTCTTTTTTGATAAAAAGAGAAAATATGTGGTAAAAAGAGAATTCTATCAAGAAGAGGGATCAATAGCCAAGAAGTTCAAGGTGTTGACCGATGGGAAAGAAAGGAAGAAAGAAGAGTTTGCGATGGAAATAGTCGGGACATTAGGGGCGTATGCTACAGCAAACCAATTTTCAGTCGGGGTTTTGAAAAATCAGCTAAAGTGAAAAAATAGCCTCATCAAAAGCTTAGAAGCTAAACTAGCCACAGCATAGAAGGCTGCCAAATACCAGGCAAGCGCAGGAATAGAACAAGCAAGAATGGCTGACAAAAATGAAATTGAGCTGCTCAAAGCTAAGCTCGAACAAGAAGAGCTGGTAGCTTAGACCAGTCAGATACAGGTGGGCCAACAAAAAGACTTGATTGAGCAGCTACAGGTTAGATTAGAGTTCGTCGAAAGCCAAATCATAAATATTGGGATATTCAGTGTCCCAGTCTATGGAGATTCAGAGCAGAGTTTCTGCAGCCCAGCGAAGTTTACTTTCCAAGGTAGAGACAATTCGAGACAATTGTCTGCTTATTGATCAAGTATTAGAAAACTTATCTATCAGAGAGAGAGAAGTTGTAGTATCTCGGGTCGCATTTCAAGAGGCTGTAATAGCTATGGAAAACAAGGAATCGGGAAAAAGTTCTAAGTTTTCCATTTCGGAACAAACCCGAGGTAATATTTTGTTGAAAGAATGGCAATGCAGCATATTAGAAGGCAAATTGCAAGGCAAGAAAGTAAGGGAATCCTGTGAAGAGGCTTTTAGTTCCATAGATGGAAATCTGTTAGGCATTGATAGCGAGAGTAATGCTGAGACGCTGAGCCAAATGAATATAGAGAAACTCTTTCTTGATATAAATGAGAAAGAAGAAAGAGATTCAGTCGAAGTCTTACAAGTAACTCTGGCAGACATAGTTCAAATAGATAAATGGATTATTAAACCAAGTGTTCAAATGTGTGCTATCAACACCCTAGACCGACAGGTGGAAGAAAGGTTTCCGCAATTAGTTAGAGATTGTTACATTTTTTAGGTCGATTGTCAAGCGGAATCTTCAAGGTTGATATCTCGGCTGGTGGAAAAATGTGTCACTTGTATCGAGCATGTGAGAGGGAAGGCTTCTAGTACCGAATAAAGACATAGAATCAAGAAATGAAAGGATTGAACTCCTTCTCGTTGTAACTGAAAATCCTGGAACGATTGAGATTCCACCATATGTAAATCTGTATAAATATACAATAGAAGGAAAGAACAAGGGTTGGACCTTTTTGGGTTGATTGTAATAGAGAGTTTTCTCCCTCGAGAGTTAATATGAAGCAAATCCGAAGATTCTCAATTCGGTCACGACTGTGTTATGAGTTTGTTTCCTTGTATTTCATATCTAATTTCATTTCATATATGTATCTGATGAATGCTTCGCTATAATTTAGTACAACCTCTGCTATAGTGAATAAATTTTAGTTTTCTATATTGTATACCGTTTTTCCTTTGTACCGGCTATTAGCAGGTATAAGACTAGTGAACATTTTAGATTTCTATATATATATTAGGCTTCATCGGGTTATTTCTTTATCTTTTTCTTCTTCTGTTTATAAGTGAGATTCTCTCTTGATAGAAGCCTTACATGATAGACAACCTAATGTTTTCTTACAACTCACACACATTTATTAAAATATAACTTAGTTACAGGAAAGGGCCTTTGGTTTACACCCATTTTACACTACCAGAGATATAAACTCTCCTTTATACGACCAAAATCGAGACAACATCTAAAATTTCTTTTAGATTTTCTTATCATTCTATTCCTCTATGATTGTCCCTGTGACAAGACAGCCTAATATCCAACCCAGACTATCAGATCAAACACATATTTCCTTGAATATTTTTTATACTATTCTTAAAACAGCCACTACCCGGGTCGAACTGGAATGTTCATGGGCAACAATTGAAAGGGACATAAAGATCCAGGAATAGTTGGAAGCTAGACAACAACCTAGAAATCAACCCTAGCTTCCCTTGCTAAAGGTTGACATTTCTTCCTTATCTACCCCTTACTCAATTTCGGATGCCTAGACATTGTACTTCTAAGCCTTAAGTACAGACTCTAGAACAACATCTTTCTGGTGCCGTTGCTGAGGACTGAAGTTACGAAATCTTTTTCCCTGGAAAAATGACATTTTTCGTGGAAAGTGCCACCCTTTGATAGTGAACAAAGAGTGCACACCTTTTAAAGGCTTTCCAATCATTCACTTGGAGATTCCACGATTAATAAGTTGGCATCCAGACGAAGGAATACCAAGAAAAACCCATATGGTAAATAGACCACACTCGTTACCGATCCTGAGAAGATTTTAAAGGAAAGAGGCTCTCTTAAGCCAAACTCTGTAGTCTATCAGCTTAAATACCCACAATTGAAGACCAAGAGTTCTTCTGAACCTTCAACTTCACACAGCTCTCTTTTTGACACTAAGGATCTAACATCAAACTACTCTGAAGTTAGAAGTGAAACCCATCCGATAACCTCTGTAGAACATAAAGGAAAAAGTCCTGTAGAAAATTTATCTACTATTGATATATCGTCGACTCTTCAGTCAAATTTCGCGACCTCACATAGTCTCGAAGAATATTTCACACATCCAATTTCCACACCCATTGGTTCCCCTAACTACATCTCTTGCAAGTCCGAAGAGCCAAGCCCTCGCATCCCTTACCAGTCATCCTCAGATTTTTCGCCCCGTGAAGAAAGTAAACATTCACTTTTAATCTTCCAAAACTCCCTTTACAACTTTCCACTAATAATGATGGCAGCTACCAGAGGGGGAGGTGGAGGGGTTGTTGGTGGAGGAGGTGGAGGTGCTCCTTGGGGAGGGTCTGGAGGCCAAGGGCTTGCCCCCCCTCCCAGAGTGTTTGCTAAAGTGGCAGCAAGATACGCTCCTTTGGTATTGCATGTTCCTTTGCATGAACTTCCCGAAAATTATATAAAAAATTTACCAAAATTCACCGGGGAAGGAGATTTGACCGCAGTTGAACACATAAATTTCTTTGATCAATTCGTAGACATCCTAGGTCTCGAACATGAAGATGTTTATTCAAGGCTTTTCTTCCAAACCTTCGAAGGTCAGGTCCAAACTTGGTTTCATAGTCTACTTGCAGGATCTATCTTGTCCTATGATGCCTTGGAAGATGATTTCCTTAGACAATGGGGTGAAAGAAAGGACCACCTATACTATTTAACCAAGTTTGGGTCTTTAAGAAAAAAGAATTCAGAAACAGTTATGGAGTTTATTCAAAGATTCAACAAGTTGTATAATAAAATCCCAGCCAAGGCTAAACCATCCCAACCTGCAGCCAAAGTAACTTTCGTGGGGGCTTTCAAACCAGATTTTGCACTTCTTTTGTGTTACCCATGATTTTGGTCATCATAATGATGTATGGATGATGGTGTACTCAGGCGCTTCATAAGAACTTTCTCCTGAGAAAAGTTACTTTCTTCTCTTTCTAGAAATATCATTTTTGAAGGAGGTTCGCAGGCTAGTAGTATATTTACCTGTGAGAATGCATGATTCTCACAGGCTTCTTTAAGCCAAGGTGTGAGAAATTCACACTCTGTTGAACTGCTAGGGTGCGAACTCTTTCTAAAGCAAGGAAAAAGGTGAATTATCGATGTTTCTAGAAGGGAATCTTCTAGAAGGATGAGATGGCATTCAAATGGTTATCCTAGTACTGGATTCCCTGATATTTTGGGATCATTCTTATCCAAGTAGCTCGTGCATTTCTCTCCTATATATTGAGGGAATTCTCATGGAAAAGGTTAAGAAAACAAGCAAGAGACTCATTGGAGAATTAGTGAAAGAATTGTATGAAGGACTGATGCTACAACAGTTTGGAGACTCTAACAAGTTCATCCAAAGGAGTTGATCTTCTTCATGAAAGTGAGCAAGTGTGTGTGTCAGAGCCAAGGGCCATCAAAAGGAAGTTTTTGACATCAAGGCTCACGTTGTAATATTTACTTTCCATCAATATGATATAGTAATATGTCCCTTTCCCATAAAGCTATTGTCACTTTATTGTATAATTCCTTGATCATATACATAGATTGACTGTTGAATATATTGTGCTTTCTTCACTTTGGTTGGTTTGTGCTGTCTTGGTCTTGACTACACGAGAGCACTGGAGTGAATCAGGAGAAACAAAGACCATAGGAAGCGATTATAAGGTATGTTACTTGTTCTTGCCTCCTAGTTAATTCAATAGTCAAAATCTAGGGAAAGAGTATTATTCTATCTTGCTTTGTTCTAGATCCAGGTGGATCTAGGGAGATCGGTTTGTGTCCGCACTTATGGATTTATCCAATAACATTTTTCAAGAAAGAAGGGGAGCTACTCTAAACCGAATGCAAGATGACGCTATAGAAATGGATTCAAATATGATGGCTTCTAGTAAGTTAAAAGCTAAAGTAGAAGCGGGAAACTGAGAAACTAGATGCTTTAGAGAACAAGCAGGGCCGTCAGGATCTAATAGATACACATATGACAAAGTAGACGATATGACCAGGGTAATTAAGGAACTATCTAATAAGATATCCAGAATGGAGTTAGAACATGCCAAAGTCGATTCTTTCACCAAAAAGTATTTCAAGAGGAATCCCAATCCCCCAAACTAGTAAAGACAAATAAAAAATGAAGATCAGAAAATACAAACTCCCCTAAAGAACGAAAATTTTATAGGAGCGAATGATCTCCAAGATTTTGGAGATTCAGATTATGATGTCACGAACTTGGGTGATGACTGCACACAACCTTACCTGACTAGAGAGGATTATGAAAAATCTCTAAACACTCAACAATCATTTATTGAGGGTAAAGAAAGAGATTATACTGACCTTTGTAGTTATCAAGAAGAAACTGGTATGATAATGGTTGAGGTCCAACCTAGGTATAACTTGAGATCTAAGGGTAAGCCTATTTCAACTACTCAACCTAAGAGAATTCTCCCAAGAGGTCAAAACCCCAGAAGAAACTATGTTACCTAGCAACAAAACGAAAGTAGTAAACGCGCAAGAACCCGAAGTAGAAAAGGTTGAGACTAAAACATAGGAAACCGAAGTAGTTAATACAAATACACCTTTAATCAAGATCATGAGTAATAAGTCAGTCCAGACAAATAGGTTGGAAAAGAAGGATTCAAAAGTCCCAACTAGAGAAACAGACAAGGTGAGCAGAGTTTACAGTTTCAAAAACGAGATAAATAAAATTAAGATACCAATTCCTCTAGTAGAGTTAGCGAAAAACCCAGTTTATCGAAAGCAGATTACCAAAGTGATAATCGTTTCAGAACTAGAAATCCAATCTGATGTTTTGAACCTGGAAGATGATAAGCTCAACATCACTTTTGGTCCACATTTTGAAGGATCCAAAGACATTGTTGCTCCCTTTTATATCACCTTAAATGTATATGATCAACTGCTACATAATTGCATGCTAGACTCTGGAGCCTCGCATAACGTGATGCCTAAAATTATTATGGACAAATTGGGTCTCCATATCACTATACCTTACAAATATCTTTACTCATTTGATTCAAGAAAAGTTAAGTGTATGGGAACGATAAAGGATTTAGTAGTCACCCTGGAACAGGTCCCAGTTAAGAGCATCTTGATGGATGTGGTCATTGCTAATATTCCCCCCAAGTACAACTTACCGTTGTCTAGATCATGGGGAGCCAACCTAGGGTTTCTCTTCAACTAGATATGACGTACACCATGAGTCTTGTGTTTCGTGGGCAATTTACTCGGTTGTATAGGGAGACGAGGTTAGCATATACAGTTAGTGACCCTCAAAATCCAAACAATTTCCTTATTTACATTACAGATCAAGATTTAGGAAATTGTATCTTATCTTTTGACGATGGTTTAGATGGTTACATAGAGGAAAAAAATATAGAGCATGAAGAGTCAGGTTACATGACCAAGGATATGTGTAGCACTGTTATATGGAAAAAAAATATTGACGGTGCCTCATCTTGCGAAGGGGCTGGTGTAGGAGTGATTTTTGTGGCACCTGAAGAAAGGTTCGTTGTCCCTTTTTCCTACAAACTACAATGGGATATAGGTTATACTAACAATGTATGTGAATATGAAGCCTTGGTCTTAGGATTAGAGGCTTCCAGGAGGCTGAAAATAAAAAACCTAGAGGTATACGAAGATGTAGAGTTGATAGTAAAAATAAATAAATCGGCAATACCAAGCCAAGCATCCCAGATTAAGATCATATAGAAATTGTGCCTGGGATCTGATGGAAAACTTGTTCTCGTCTATAAATGTCCACTTCATCCCATGCACAAAAAACTTACAGGCTGATGCATTAGCTAAAGCAGCTTCAACTTCCACTCCTCCTACAACCTTTAAATTGAAGTATCACATAGAGATAAGACACATACCATCTATACCAGATAATATCCCGCACTAGCAGGTTTTTGAGGATGATGAACAAATTAAAAAGTTTCTTGAAGTAGTAGGTGAATTTTTCGAAACTCACACATATCAAGAAAATTAGAATGACCATATATGGATCATGCAAGAAGGGGAGGACCCTCAAGATTTCCAAGACAAAATCGCAAATCATCACATGCTAGTCCTAAAAAATAACCAGATTCCAAAAGGACTGATCCCCCTGGAAAGACTATTTGATCAAAATGACATACCTATAAAATCTACCTTACAACCCTAACCAGAAGAGGTTGAGGACTATGACATAGGAACCAAAGAAGAGTCCAGGATGGTTAAAATATCTAAACTCCCACCCCATAAAATAAAAGGCAAGTATAAGGACCTACTCAGACAATTTAAAGACATTTTCGCCTGGTCTTACGACGAGTTAATAACCTACGACACTACCGTGATTGATCACAAGATACCTCTAAAGCCTGGGGTCAAACCCTTTAGACAAAAGCTTAGGCAGATCAACCCCATTTTATTGCCTGTGGTTGAGAGAGAAGTGAAGAAGCTTTTAGAGGAGAAAATTATAGTACCTCTAAGNATGTCTATGCTTGACGGTTTCTCTGGATATAATCAAATTTCCATGAATGAACAAGATAAAGAAAAACCAACTTTTACTACCCCTTGGGGTACATTCATGTATGATAAAATGCCTTTTGGTTTGATGAATGCAGGAGCCACGTTCCAACATGCTATGGACATCGCTTTCATCAGAGAGAGGGATAAGTTCGTACTCATCTATCTCGATGATTTAACAGTTTTCTCCAAATCCGACAAAGAACATTTGGTACATCTTAAACAAACATTTGAAAAATGCCACAGGTTTGGTCTGTCCTTAAATCCCAAGAAATCACACTTTGCCATGCAAGAAGGTAAACTTTTGGGTCATATTGTATCTAAATATGGAATTAAGATTAATCCTAAGAGGGTTGAAGCGATAGACACTATAAACATTCCTATAAATGTATAAGAAATTCAATCTTTCTTAGGAATTTTTTTTTTTTACGAAGATTTATCCCAAATTTCGTTGAAATTGTAAAATTAATCACAGATATGCTAAAAAAGAACAGTGAAGTAAAGTGGACAAAAAAGGCCAAAGAGTCGTTTGTACACATTAAGAAATTCATAGCCAAGGCACCGGTATTGGCAAGCCCCGATTATCTAAAAGATTTTCTTATTTTCTCGTTTTCCTCCAAACACACGATTGTTGTGGTGCTCCTCCAAAAAAATGAAGAGGGTTTCGAACAACTGATCGGATTTTTCAGCAAGAGCCTCAGAGATGCAAAACTTAAATATGATATAATAGAAAAACAAGTGTACACCATGGTAAAATCACTGAAGGCATTTAGAACATATGTATTACACTCCAAGATAATCGCGTACATACCTACAAGTTCTGTGAAAGATATTTTGGTACAACCAGACAATGATGGGAAAAGAAGACGATGGCTTGCCAATATTCAAGAATTTGACCTGGAAATCAAACCTACTAAACAAATAAAGGGACAAGGCTTGGCCAAACTTATGGCTGAATCAAATCTCAGAGCTCTGTATATAAACTGCTTACAGGAAGGTGAGGAAGACATGAACATAAACGAGATTCATGAACGAACAAGTGCAATTAAGATCAAGGAGAATTTCATATCATCAGAATGGTATAGAAACATAGTATCCTACCTGTTGACTCTAAAATGCCTGAGTGAACTATCACCATCAAAAGCCAGGACTTTAAAGCTTCATGCGGTTAAGTATTGTATTGCCAAAAATCAACTATATTGGAAAGACCCACTCAGTTTATTGTTAATCTACTTAGTTGAATTGGAAACAGAAAGGGTTATAAGTGAATTTCACGAAGGAGTGTGTGGAGGACATCACGCTTGGAGGGCCACAGCTTACAAAATTCCAAGAGCTAGGTATTAATGGCCAAAACTTTTCTCTGACATCAACGCCAAGGTCCGAGCTTATAACACTTGTCAACTATTTGCAGGCAAACAAAAACTCCCAACACTACCTTTGGTTCCAGTCAAAACTGAAGCCCCTTTTCAACAATGGGGACTATATTTTATAGGCAATATTAATCCACATTATAGCACCCAACACAAGTGGATCTTAACTATGAAAGACTACTTTACTAAATGGGTGGAAGCTATTCCAACCAAAAGGGCAACTGACTCGGTGGTAATAGATTTCTTAGAAGACAATATTTTGTCAAGATTTGGCTGCCCCCGAAAGATAGTCACAGATAATGCCCAGTCTTTCAAATCTATGGCTATGATCAGCTTCTACCAAAAGTATAATGTCGTTCTTGGCCATTCTACAACATGCTGCCCTCAAGGAAATGGATTGGTTGAGTCGTCTAACAAGAGCCTGATCAATATAATTAAAAAAGTGTTGGATGAAAACAAAAGGTCTTGGCATGTGCATTTAAAGTACGCCTTGTGGGTGAATCGCATAGGCACTAAAAAGTCTATCGATATTTCCCATTTTCAGATGGTATATAGGGCAGATGTAGTGTTACCTATAAATTTAGCACTCCCTGTGATGAAATTGTGGTAAGATCAGAAAGAAGAACCTAATCATGTCACCAAGAGGATAAACCAACTAATCGAGGTTCAACAACACAGGGTTGAAGTAGATGAAAGGTTGCAGAAGTATCAAGATGATATGAAGGCATTATTCGACCGTAGGGAAAAGGATGGAGATTTCCTCCCAGGTGATTTAGTTTTAAGGTGGGATGCAAGGAGGGAAGAAACAACGAAACATGGTAAATTTGATCACCTCTGGTATGGGCCATTCATAGTCTCGGCTCTCGAAGGAACAGATTCTTTCTTACTAGAAAGTCTAGACGATGAAATCCTCAACACCCCTATCAATGGGCATTACTTGAAGCATTATATGACATAAACAGTCACCAAAAAAAAAACCGATTTGCGTATTCATATATAGAATTTTTTACATATGTATATATATTTCATTACACATTGTTGTTTTGATTTTCTTTTCCTTTCGCAAATTTTCGACACCTTTCAAAAAGCCTCGATAACCTTCATATTTGCCTTTTTACAGGTTTCCAACTGCAAACAAAATGAGCACGAGAGGTACACAGAAAGTTGTGTATCGAAAAATCAATTGGCTCAAAGAGGTGATAAAAAAGATTTTTTGATATTTTGGAAAGAAAATGAAACGGTAAGGTAAAGGTGATATTTCCTTAAAGACTTGTTTTGAAGGGATATCAAAGAAAAGAAAGATAACCTCATAAGATACGGCAACATCATGTGAACTAATAAATAAAAGAACATTTACATGGTTAATCGTTTACAAAAGAATAAGATGAAATAAACAAGTCTTTCAAAGAAAAGTGCCCCCGAAAAAGATTTTCAAGAGTCAGTTTTGATTTTTTGACCTCTATTTTTCAGTTTATAGATCTCTATCTATCACCCTTTTCTGCTTTCGAGTTTACCTTTTTGAAAATGCCAGCATCTTTCCGGTTTCTCATACGTTGGGGGAAGAGATTATGTTTTAACCTCGAGAGCTTCAAAGCAGATTGTAAAAAGTAAGCTGGTCTTCACAACTCCTCGGTCCCTTGCTAAACAAAGTGACGCTTAAGTGATCCTGACCTTTCTAGGTTTTTCAATAGTTTCGGAGGATTGAGGCTTGCTCAAATAGACCACTCCAATAAATTAATTTTCCCCTTTTTCCCTGTGAACGAAGGTGTTGTGAAAGTTAAGGGAAGGTTGGTACTGAGTAATCAAAGTAAGTTGATAGACCTATAATGAAAAATATTACACAGATATCAACCCTCATATAAACTGATTGCCCCCAAATTTGCGCTCTAAAAAAGAAAATTATAAGGCATATGGTGAAAGGAAATTCAAAAATGATTGCCCACATCTAGTCCAAAAGACGATGAAAGGAAATTCAGAAATGATTGCCCTCGTCTCAGTATTTAAATGCATAAATATATTCTGAAGTGGTGAAAGGAAATTCAGTAAAAAGGGCTAGATAACTTCACCGATGTACTGAACAGGATCGCTGGCAGTGAAGCAATATCTGAGATATTTGTAAAGTTGTTATACATGAATATCACTCTACTATGGTAACCAATTCTTTTTAAAACCTGATCTACATCCCAAGTTCAGACAGGGCTTCCTAATTAAAAACATATAATTTTCTTCTTTTGAGGCAAGCTGATAACCATGAGATCTATTGGGTCTCCTAGAAATGTTTTGATTATCTCAAAGCATACCTGAATTTAGTAACAAGAAGGATAAAGTCATGAAATGGATTACAGCTAAGTGAAAAAAGTATCTGAGTTTTGAAATTTTTTCGAAGGTAAAAGACGAAGTCCCTTTCCCCTTCGGTATCCTGTTCTAAGGAACATTTTCGCTGGATTAAATTCATTGACACCATTTACCCAATATAGGCATGTGTTCTACTGTTCTTCCCGTCTTGCAAGAAAACAGGATCCCTAGTTGGAGCCTATGTTGGAGACGCCTTTGTTTTTTTTTAGCCTGTTTAAAATTTCATATCTTAATGTTTGAAATCAAAAACCAATTTTCATATTTTTACAAAAATCTAAAAAATCTCATCACGCAAGCAGCGATGGTTATCATACTCTTAAGGTAAGATTTATTTTTTAATCATTTAAAGGAGTCTCTACTTTTGAACCTCGGGATGTCGCATGTCGGAAGTTATAGATCACATAGTTTACAAGTCCCGAGGGGAAAAATGGTGAACCAATTAAAAAAAAAAAAAAAAGTTTACCCAGATCATTATCGAGAGTAAAAATACTATAAAACACAGTTAATCATCATCGGGATTTCGTGTCTCGGCATTTGCTAACTCCAAAAGTCTTACCGTCGTAACCCCGATAGCCGAAACCACGAGATTCTTGTTTTAATAACCCGGGTTAATGTTAAAGGTAAAAGGTTTAGCCGCGGTTAAGCTCCTTTGGGAACTCGCAACTCGGTGTATTTTCCCTCAAAAGTTATACATTCAAAGCACCGAGTCGCGAAGTCGTGATAAAAATAGAAACATAATTAATTAAAAACTTAATCTAGTTTTATCCTCCAATTCAATTAAATCATTTCATCACGATTTCGCAACTCAGCATATGAGCCTCCTCGAAGCTATACCTTTGAAGCTCTGAGTCATGAAATCATGATATAAATAACAACGTAATTAATTAAATGCCTAATCATGGTTACATTTTTTATTAACCAAAGCTAATTATCACAATCTCGGGTATTAGAGGTTCAAAGGGTTAAAGCGAAAGCTCCCGATGACGTGAATCCCGAGAGATTAATTAACCAAAAAAATCCTGATTAATTAAGCTAAGCCAACATTTTTATTGATTTAATACGAAAATTAATATACGCAGTCTCCGAGGTGATTTTAAACTTTCTTTGCACCAACTTGCATTACGAACTATCAAAATTTATGACATTAATTAGAAAGGAGGTGAATTGACAAGTAGGGGTTTGGTTTTTATTGTTAAATTTATATTTAAGAACGATTTGACCATTATATCCCTAAGGACGACCTAGTTTTAAATAGTCGAAGACATGGATTTTTTATTTTTTGTCTCAAATTTCATTGCTATTCTACGCAGAGCCAACTTTTCATGAGAAAACTAATTTCTGTATGTATACATATTTTTATCGCAGGAGAGCTAAAGTAGAATCCCCCACCATGGCCCCACAAAAAGCATCTAAAGCCAATGTTGAGGTTTTAGGACAAGGTTCAGACAACATTTTAGATACTTCACCTCGAAGTGTCGACTCTATCAGGACTTGGTCATATATTTCTAAAGTTCTACAGTTTGAATTGGTAGATGTTTTGGATTATTCCAGTGAAAATGAAAAAGATGACGTGATCACCAAGTATAAGATCGTCGTCCAGGCTCAAATGCATAAAGTAGCAGCTAGGCCATGTATTCTCCCTTACTATGATATGATCCAATGGGCATTAGACCATTTAGATATACCAACCAGAACCATCGTCAACGAGCAGAGGGTCACCATTGGGACTTTAAGACCCAAACAATTGCAGGCTATGTACAAGTTTCCAGCCGTGTTGGACTTTGTTTACAATGCTGAATTCCTGGAGAATTTTAAATAGAAGGAATGTGTGCAATATGACAAGACTATGTCTGGTTTAATCAAAGATTGGGTTTCACACCCTGCGAAGTTCAGGGCAGACAGTAATGGTATATATTCAATAGCTTCTCTGGAACCACAGTTCAAATATATCGCTATGATGACCTGCATATTAGATGGGAGAGAGGACACCACACATTTTTTCCTTCAGTGGGTGCCTCTAATTCACATAGTTGCCGAAGGATATTCCTTCGACTGGGCTAAACTATTGTCTGATAGTTCGACCAGTTGAGTAACAGAGTATCGATTGCAGAGGGAGAGCGGAAAGATTGCTTCATTCTTTATGTCCGCGTATATTATGGACGCTATCTATTTTCTGACACCTTTTCCCTCGATGAGATGGAGTTGGACTCCATCAGAGGCTAATCCCATCCATGTCTACCATTCAAATTTGTGGGAAGACAAAGCCTTAGATTTTGTGTATGAAATCTTTAACTGGGTAATGGTACCCCTGCATGTCACTATCTTCGGCCACCCGCCACCCAGGGTCTCAGATAGTATCGTGGTAAATATAAGAAGTATAGCCGACTGGTACATGGAAGGAGAATTTCATATCTTAAGGTTTTCAACGCTTCTGTTCCTCTGAATGCCTTGCCTTTATTCATACCCGATAGGATGGCTTGCCATGATATTTCTAGACAAACCGTAATCGGTGGCGTAAGCAAGGAACTTAAGGGATATTCTAAGAAGGTATGGCCACCTTTTCCTATTCATCTGCATTCCTATTCTTTGTTATATTTCGGGCATGCTAAAGCTAAGGCAGCAGCCCTAGAGGACCTGAAATTGGTTCATGTCAAATTCAAAAAGCAAAATCCATAGAGGGTCGTAAGTAATCACTTAGCCAATTGTGGGCTAAAAAGGTTTGAAAATGAAAATTCACCCTCGGATGACATTTTCTGAGGTGCGAGATCGTATGCCGAGGTGTTGGCTCGGATACAAGCCCTGACACCTGAAGAGAGGCTTGATGTTTTAAAATTTCAAGAACATCGATGAAGTTGTCTTCCCCCAGTATTGCGGGGTGAAAACCCGATAACAGTAGAGGGGCAGGGAAAAGAAGCCGAAGGCTCAAAAGATTCAGCACCTAGAAAAGGACACCAGGATGGGGAGAAGAAAACTAGGTGTCCGAAACCAGAAATAAAAACTCCTGATCCGCCGAAAAAGATGACTCCAGTTACCACTCCAGGCTAGTCAGCTAAGCAAATAGAAGATCCCATTGCCTCCATTACTCCCTTACAGTCAACTCAAGGGAACATAGATGCAGGGTGGATTTTCAACAAAGAATTGAGACCTATAAGGATGGAAGAGCTCCCTCAAAATAAGTTCTTTTCTAATAAAAAGAGAAAAGTTGTGGTAAAAAGAGAATTCTATCAAGAAGAGGGATCAATAGCCAAGACGTTTAAGGTGTTGACCAATGGGAAAGACAAGAAGAAAGAAGATTTTACGATAGAAATAGCCAAGACATTAGGGGCGTATGCTACAACAAACAAATTTTCAGTCATGGTTTTGAAAAAGCAGCTGAAGCGAAAAAATCACCTCATCAAAACCTTAGAAGCTAAACTAGCCATAGCAGAGGAGGCTGCCAAGGACCAAGCAAGCATAGGAATAGAATAAGCAATAATGGCCGTCAAAAAGTAAATTGAGCTGCTCAAAGCTAAGCTTGAACAAGTGGAGCTGGTAGCTCAGACCAATCAGATACAGGTGGGCCAACAAAAAGACTTGATTGAGCAGTTATAGGTTAGATTAGAGTTCACCGAAAGCCAAATCATAAATATTGGGATATTCCAGTCCCAGGCTATGGAGATTTGGAGTAGAGTTTATGCAGCCCAGTGAAGTTTACTTACCAAGGTAGAGACGATTCGAGACAATTTTCTTCTTATTGATCAAGTATTAGAAAAATTATGTGTCAGAGAGAGAGAAGTTGGAGCAATTCAGGTTGCATTTCAAGAGGCTGTAATAGCTACAGAAAACAGGGAATCGGGAAAAAGTTCTAAGTTTTCCATTTCGGAATAGACCCGAGGTAATATTTTGTTGAAAGAATGGGAATGCAGCATATTAAAAGGCAAATTGCAAGCCAAGAAGGTAAGGAAATATTGTGAAGAGGCTTTCGGTTCCATAGATGGAAATCTGTTAGGCATTGATAGTGAGAGTAATGCTGAGATGCTAATCCAAATGAATATAGTGAAACTCTCGCTTGATATAAATGAGAAAGAGAAAGAGATTTAGCCAAAGTCTCACAAGTAACTCTGGTAGACATAGTTCAAATAGATAAATGGATTATTAAACCAAGTGTGCAATTGTGCACTATCGACACCCTTCAAGGTTGCCGAAATTAGTCAGAGATTGTTACATTTTTTAGGCCAATTGTCAAGCAGAACCTTCAAGGTTGATATCTCGGCTGGTGGAAAAATGTGTCACTTGTACCGAGCATGCGAGAGGGAAAGCTTCTGGTATCGAATAAAGACATAGAATCAAGAAATGAAACGATTGATCTCCTTCTCATTATAACTGAAAATCCTGGAACGATTGAGATTCCACCATATGTAAATCTGTATAAATATACAATAGAAGGAAAGAACAAGGTCTGGACCTTTTTCGTTCGATTGTAATAGAGATTTTTCTCCCTCAAGAGTTAATATAAATAAAATCCAAAGATTCTTGATTATGTCATGACTGTGTTATGAGTTTGTTTCCTTATATTTCATATCTAATGTCATTTCATATATGTATCTAGTACCACCTCTACTATAGTGAATAAATTTTAGTTTTCTATATTGTTTACTATTTTTCCTCTATACCGGCTATCAGCAGGTATAAGACCAGTGAACATTTTAGATTTCTCTATATATATTATGCTTCATCGGGTTATTTCTTTATCTTTTTCTTCTTCTGTTTATAAGTGAAATTCTCCCTTGGTAGGAGCCTTACATGATAGACAGCTTAATGTTTTATTACACCTCACACACATTTATTAAAATATAACTCAGTTACGGGAAAGGGCCTTTGGTTTGCACCATGTTTTCACTACCGGAGCTATAAACTCTCCTTTATACGACCAAAATTGAGACAGCATCTAAAATTTCTTTGAGATTTTCTTATCATTCTGTTCCTCTATGAATGTCCCTATGACAAGACAACCTAATATCCAACCCGGACTATCAGATCAAACACATATTGCCTTGAATCATTTTGATACTATTCTTAAAACAACCACTACCTGGGTCAAACTGGAACATTCGTGGGTAGCAATTGAAAGGGACATAAACATCCAGGAACAATTGGAAGCTAGACAACAACCTAGAAATCAACCCTAGCTTCCCTTGCTGAAGGTTGACATTTCTTCCTTCTCTACCTCTTACTCACTTTCGGATGCCTAGACATTGTACTTCTAAGCCTTAAGTACAGACTCTAGAACAATAATCCTCATGACACGAAGTGTATGAGGATGAAGCAATAAACAAACAAGCTTATCATAACCTTGCTAGAGCTTTAATGATTCAGCAAACATCCAACAATTATATTTGGTACGATCTGGAGGTAAAGTTGGTATATTTTGCTTCCTATATTGGTACCATATCATGACAGATGAGATTCGGTAAATGGTATCGGATCCGAACAATATGCCAGTGGTTGGTACCGAACTAGAACAGTCTGCAGTCGTTGGTATCGGATTCCGATAGTGGATGGTTCGGTACTGGATCTGAATGGAAGGTGCGCTTGGTACCGGATTTAGATAGTGGAAATCTAGTGCATAAGTACTGGATGGTTGAGTTGGTACAGAAAGGCTGGACTCATCTAGAGGTCAAAGGTTACACATGGAAAATTAAAACATTAGTACATGAAACATTTAGTCTCCTAGCTCAATAAACCACAAAAATGCATGAATTAATTATACTTTACCTTATGAATTCACCAATGACTAATGGTAGTGTTCTTTGTCATTTATCCAAGCTTAGGTAAGCCAAAAAGGTATATATGAGGAGTATAATAGGGTAGTGGGATGTCAATTTAGAGGCTCAACAGAAAACAATCCCACTACCCATCAAGTTATATGTGAATGAAAGAGTGTTTTAAAGGGTGAAATGGAAAAGGACTCAAATGGTAATGCTCTAACTCAGACAACAGGGCTACCATGCACCAACAATTAAGGTCTTTGCTAAATTCTATCAATAGTTTGGGATTAAGTATGAACAAAGGGAAGACTTGAGTGAGAGGAGTGTAGGGACTGCTACAAACATCGGGTCTACAAAAGTATTGTTGGGACTCAGAAATGTCGTATTTTCATCCGCCTTTCCCTTCACTATTCCTTACATTTCATCGCCCAATTAAACCTTCGTCATACCCTTTTCATAAATACATTTGGGTTTCACATTATTATTTTCCACTTTATTC
Organism: Picea mariana; assembly: GCA_032191745.1. Classification (NCBI taxonomy): domain Eukaryota; kingdom Viridiplantae; phylum Streptophyta; class Pinopsida; order Pinales; family Pinaceae; genus Picea; species Picea mariana. Next base: position 31,300 of record JASDQU010816768.1, read on the forward strand.
ATTTTAGTATTAAAAGTGAATTTATGATTAAATATTAGAAAATATACATGTTTTCATATATATCTCAATTATGTGTGAG
>JASDQU010816770.1:24486-36096 GCA_032191745.1 Picea mariana
CCAAAAACATGTTTTGTGCCAGTTGGAGAAGGTGGGTGGCCACCGATATCCACCTAGATCATTGATGCCTCTAACTTTGATGGTGGAGCTAGCTACTAGTTGATGACATATATATATTTGGTTTCTATGAGGTACATTTTACATTTATATTTGATTTGAGATATATATCTGAAAGATATATTGATTTTGATATCATTGTTCATGTATATTATGCTTTTCGTATTATATTGATGTTGATGTTTCTTGATTTATAAATTGTGTTATGTGTATTTTCATGATTTATATTGTTAATTTTTTATTTGTTTTTAAATTAATTTTTTTTATGTATCACTCATTTAAATTTGTGACTCCATATTTGACATATTTGATATTTATGTTTGAGGTGTATATTGATTTTGATATTATCATTCATGTATATTATGTATTTTCATATCATGGTGACGTTGATGTAATTTAATTGAAAAAATGTATTCCATATGTTTTGTTTTTAACCCAAACTGAAAGTTTTCAATATATAATTATAAAAAATGATATTCCAAAGCAACAACTATTACAAAAATTCTTTTTTTTTTTTTCAAAGGTGCATATTTCTAATTCACTAATTACAATAAAACTATAGATAATCAATCTGACATTCCATGTGTTTTTGTAAGTGGCCTTCCTTATAACTTGTCTTAATATATTCATAATGCAAAAGAAAAACTAATAGTAGATTTTATTTGATGCTATTTTGGTCTTTCTTCTCTACAACTTGTTGGTTCTCTTCATCCTCAATCTCCATTGGAACTTGATTCCTTGTTTCTGCCCCTACCTATTCTCCACAAGTAGAACTATGAGTGTCATTGTTGTTGGAGGCATAAGAAATGTTATCCACCCCCTGGGCCCATATCAATGACCTCAACTTACCACACTTTGCCTCTATGGAGTCCAAATGCCCCCTGAAATGATGAAGAATTTGGTCACACTAAATTATGCATGTTGCACACCTATTTGATCTCTGCCAGTTTAGATATGAGAACCAGGATTACATGATTTTTGTCTTTTCCTATATCCTCATGTCTCCTAAAAACATGAGTAATGCCACTTGAGTCATCCCGTGAAACAATGCCCTGGATAGGAATCACGACCTCAAGGGAGAGAGCTATCTCTCGTAATGGACCCAGAACTAAATACCTACTAAGAAAATTTCTCCATCGCACCTAATATCCAATAGAGGGCCTAAGAAAAACCTCGGGGAAGGACGAGAAATCATCAGAGTCTCTATGGACGTGGACCATTACCACATGCAAGAGGTCCCATGGGGAATCCGTCACTTCCTCAACTAGTGAAAAAATTACCCTCCAACCCTAGACAACTAAAATGCCTTCTTCCAGAGTTGCTCTCATACAAACCTTAGAGATACAAGGTATCCTCCCAATTCCATTGCAAATAACCCCAAACACATCCCCCAAGCCACAATGATTGGTTTATCAACCATTTTGTGCTTGTGTGAAATTAATTGCGAGTTTACTTGCATGCTCGTGCTATCCCTCCATCGTCTTATATCCATGTGAACACCCATTCCATCTATTCTTCATGAACCCATGTCAACATCTCAAGAGATATGATATCGCCCATCATTAATAAAAAAGAGAGGGGAGGGTAAAGCTCTGACCATTTTGAATTTTTTCCCCAACATTAAGGGACAACACAAACTTGGCCAATGCATCACATTACCTATTGAGGACTCTTTTAATATGGAATAAGGTGATATGATCAAACTAGGAGGCAGAAAACTCAATATTGACCACCAGATTTTGGAATTAGATCCCTTCAATGTTAAATTTGAACTTGATAGCGTCATCGTATCAATGAAAACCATCAAGGTCCCATCCCTTGCCATTTTGCAACTTCTAATACACACCATAGAGAGTAATCCTTGGCTAGGTTGTTGGGCTTAGACTTAAGTCCCCTAGCATATTGAACCAATAATTTCTCCCTAGGATCAAGAAGACTCCCACTTGGTTCTATTACCACTGAAAATGTATTGCATGTGTTAATGATTGACATCATTCACTATTTCGAAATTAAATTTGAGATTTATAACTCATTTAAATTCAAGGCTCAATGGTGAATTATTTGTTATGCAAGAGGATAAGATAAGATATGTTGATTAAACATGTTTCCAAACTCAATTAAATAATTGAATGCATGATTTATTTTAAACTGATTTTTTTAATTAAATTATATCTTTTAATATTCTTAGATATTTTTACTAAAAATATTCATTAATGTAGATTCAATTAAAATTACTTTAGTTAAATATAACAAAGTAACTATTCCTCCATTTTTACATAGTGATAACATGCTGCCTATTAAGTCATGAAAATAATTCTAAATCACATTAGTTTAATTTTTACATCAATTTGTTTGATTACATATTGTGCTAAATCATGAAAATAATTCAAAATGTTTATATTAAATATATGTGTAGGTGATGGATTAGATATGTGCACAAATGACTCAACATACAAGCATTTAGTAAAGTACTTAGTATAATATTATTTTATTATATTTAGGTTTTTCTAGAACATATATTATTAGATTAGATAATAAGTCTAGAAAAGAGTGGCTTATTACAAACAACAAAATATGAAATTGTTAGAATATTTATTAAATGTACATGGACACTTGTCATACTCTCATAATAAGATGTCTATAACAGAAATTGTCTTAGAGCTAGTATGAAGAAAATAATGTTGGAGATTTTAAGCTCTTGCATTAATTGTGTAATATTTTCCTTCTTTAATAAAATTTGTGTGTTTGAAGACACTATATGTCAATTATTTAGTTTCACTAAGACAATTAATTTTTTTTGAGATCTATCATTGATATTAAGTTTTAGATATGAAGATTGTTATTTAAAACAAAATTTACCTCCATCCTATTGTTTGTCAAATTTCTAGCTGGTTGTTGGTTTAGTCAGATCTAGTATCGAAAGAAATATGTCTTCTTGCTACCATGTTTTAACTTAAATGGATCTGGATGGCTCTATTTAAATAAATATGTGCATGATTTCCAGTAGGTCACATCCTTATTGGATCTGTTTGTTTACAAAATATCTCACTATAACAAGCAGCACAAACTTTAAGACTCCAAACCCTAAATAAGCATTACGATCCAACATCCTTACTCCAAATTCAAACTGCGCTTTTCTCTGTTCAATGCCATTTTAATGCCAGAATACGATCTGCTATCACCATTTTGTGGGCTTTCCAATTTTAGTCAAATTACATGACAGCTCCCATGCTGCAGCTATATTAGTGTTAATATGCAGTGATCTTCCCTCCAGATTTTTTTTGCAACTATCTTCAATAACTTGCAGTCATCAGTGTTTGGGTTAGCTCGTGTCTTTGTTGAGATTACTAGATTGAGGGCGTTAACCAGGAGAGAAGATAACCAGATCTAGTCGAAGATCAACAAGATCGAACGAGATCTGGTCGAGGTATTTTTCAGAATATGATAAGAAGGAAGAGCATTGTCATTCCATTTTCCCAGGAGCATTAGCCACGACCGTTTCACTTTCCAAGAAGCATTGTATAGGGATCTATGTTTTAAGAAAAGCTACACCATATGGTGTTCCATAAATCATATAAGACAAAAGTTATGATGGGTCATATTTATCTTTTAATGTCACATTAAAACACATAGATCCCTTTCTATAAAAAAATTTAATGTGGTAAAACACCATTTGTAAGACATTTTTATGTTGAAATATTGTAAATGAAAAGAATATTTTAATTATTGAGTTATTATCATGTAGATCAAATCCCTTTTTGTGGATTATCATGTTGGGACTTATGTTTTGTGGATTGGTCAAACCTTAGTTAAATGGTGGTATTTAAGAAGTTGGGCCTAGGGCTAATTAAAGTGGTTTTAACCATTAGTTGAAGAAGTAGGCCTTGCTTGGTGAAGAGACATAACCCTAGCGCCCCTCAACTAGTATAAATAAGAGAGCAAGGTGCCTCATTCACTCACTCATTCAAGTCACTCATCTAGTGCACAAGTTTTGAAGGTAGTTGTAGTTGCAAGAAGAAGGAGAGAGAGGTGCATTGCTCAATCTTGGATATTCTTTAGTGTTTTGGCCTTTGGTCTTGACATTGTATTGACAATCTATTATTGAAGAAGTTTTTGTTGGGTTTTCTCCCCTAGGATAAAATGTTGTGTACCTTGTGATTGTGTTTCTTTCAGTGATCCTACTTATGCTATTATTGTCTAGTAAATTGAAAAGAACTTAATAGCATCTCTAAATTTAACATGGTCTTAGAGCTTGACTGAATAGAGCACCTTTCACTAGTTAACCAAAAATGTCATTGTTGTCATACAAGAAAATTAGGGAATTTTATTGGAAGAGAATTTCTAACTAAAAACCATCTAGAGAAGTGTGCCCTAGCCTACCAAACTCACTGGAAGATTGAGCACACATTTTTAGTGGCCAGAGCCTCTAGAAAGTGAAACCCTAGTTTTGAATCGTACCAGAAAACTAGAACACCAGGAAACCAGAACCAATACTAGTCCAAATTTGCACAGGGTTAGCTTCAAGGGGCCAAATTTGAATTTTCTGAAAAATAGAATGCACCAACCTACTCGCCTCAGCCCAACACACCTCCTGGTAAGTTCAGATTCAATTTCTAAGAACTTTCAATTTTTGGTCATTTTTCCAGCTCCAGGTCAAGATGTCTACAAGCACTAAGCTTGTTGACAAGTTAGAAGGTGTGGAAAACATATGTACCTATAAGTATATGATTGCACTCATTATTGAAGAGAATGAACTTGCAAAATTCATAAAGGAAATGTACCAGAACCCGAAGAAGATGGGGCTAAAGAAAAGTACAAGAAGGATATGGTTAGGGCCAAAAGAATCATTGCAGACTCTATTAAATATCAGTTGATCCGTCAAGTGTCTTCAAAGAATACTCCAAAATAAATGTTTGATGCCCTAACCAGAATGTATGAAGGAAAGAACATTAATTGAAAGATGAACTTGAGAACCCAACTAAAGAATAAAAATATGCAGAAAGGAAAAAAAAGTCAAGACTATTTCTCTAGGGTTACTCATTTCAAAGAACATATAGAAGCAATTGGACATAACTTAGATGAAGATGAACTCATCACGAAAACTCTAAATGGTCTCACAAGACCTTGGGATTCCTTCATCCAAACTATTTGTGCCAAAAAGGAGAAACTACAGTTTGACAGCCTTTGGGAAGAATGTGTTCAATAAGAAGCAAGAATAGCTAACCGAGAAGTAGTACTATTGATCCAGTTGGCTATTGGTGGCCACCCACCTATTCCAACTAGATTCTCTTATCCATTTTTAGTTCAACACGTTCTTTTGTACTTCTTTGTAATTATGGGTTCTACAATTCTGGGGTTGTCTGAAGCCCTACACATCTTCTAGATGGATATTAGTGGCCTCTCAACTAATCCAACTAGCTTATTTTGTATGTTTTCATATCAACACATCTTGATGTACTTCCAGGGCTGTTTTGGAGGCCTAAACAATGTTTTTTTGGCTCACCACATTCAAACTATAGTTGGAGTCAGAGTTTGATGGTGGAATGTGTAGCTCTCTAAAATACCTTTCCAACGGGCTATCATGTGCCTAAAACGAAGGTCGTATGCAAAAGTTACGACCCCGAGAAGTTGAGGTACCAACTTACCCATAGGGACCCACATGACTTTTGATGTCTCACCTCCTAGGGTTAGGTTTTTGGATGTCCAAGGTTTTTCCATTCATGAGTAATATCAAAAAGGCCTCTAGAGCCTCACTGTAACAGATTCTTCTCATACGAATGCACGTAGCATCCACATTTCTTCTCAGAGATAGCTTCAGGCAAGTGTTTTAGTTCTGCAGTTTTACAGTTTCATCCTATTTCATTATTCAATATAAGATATTGTTCATTGGATATCTGTGTTATTCTTCATATCTCCATGTTTAGTGTATTCAGTCTATTAATCAATTCGTTCCGCTCCTAAATCTGGATCAGTGGTATCAGAGCGGTCTGCTCTTCATTTATTTTTCTTCGTGCATGTCCCCAACAAGATCTAGGTACAAGAAGTTGGGACTCGAACCAATTGAGCCATTGCAATATTGGTCGTGCTGAGCCTGAAAACAACCCATGGGGAAAGAAAAGAAATATGGAGCAGGAGATCCTATTACAATGTTGCTCGAGGAAGCCCTCACTCAACAAAGGAACGAAATGATGGACAAATTCACGCAGATCCTTCGGTGACTGCCCACAGGAGAAGCATCTTCATCAAGCGGCCATGCAACCCCCTTCAAGGTACAGGTAACTTTTCATATTCCATTATTTGAAGGACCGATAGATGCGGATGTTGTAGATAAATGGTTGAATCTACTTGAAGGGTATTTTTTTGGTCCACAATTTTTCCAATAGGGAAAATATCACTTTTGCACTCCTCAAGGTCGTTCCCCATATTAAAGACTGGTGGGATACTTACTCTGAGAAAAGGGTCATAGAGAATCTGTAATGTTTGTGGTGGCCCCTACATGGGATTCCTTTTGGGACGCTATTAAAGAACAATGCTACCATGTTAAAATCTACGAGGACTAGTACACTAGATGGACCACCCTACGTCAAGAAAGGGACCAGAGAATACCAGATTTCACCAATATTTTCCATACCCTGTGCACCAAATTGGGTATCAAAGACTCTGTGTGTCATCTAGTTCTCAAATACCGCAGTTGTTTGCATAGATACATTCAAATAGAAATGGAGTTTCTGGACATCTCCTCATTAGGCACAACTTATAGATATGTTGTCAAGATTGAGCAGAAATTTAAGAATAAAAGGAAAGAGTTTCGATATGCAAACCCCTCATAGATGAAGCAGGGAAAAGGAGGCCCCAACCCACACAACAAGGGACCAAGTCGATATGGCTACACTTAGGACAACCATTCCAAGCCACAACAAAAGAAGGGAAATGATAATACGAAGAAGGAAACGAGAAAATGGGGTGAGTACCATAAAATCCCTTGGCACAACATCGAAGAATGTTGCTCCAAGAAGTCACTCATGGTCGAACTGAAGGCTTCTGAGTCAGAGGCCGATTTTGATTCCGAATCAAATCTTGAAGGAGGGAAGTGGAATATCGATGTTGAAACCAGTACCATTGTCGCTACCACCAAAGTCCATCCAAGCGAAACAAAAGATCTAGAGGAAGGGGAATGCCTCTTTCACTCACAGATGTGGGTAAAGGGGGATCTACTTCATTTCATTATCGATAGAAATAGTCAGAAGAACTTGATTTCAGCAGAGGTCATCAAGCAACTGGACCTTCCAATGACACCGCACCTGCAACCCTACACCCTTGGTTGGATTCACCAAGGAAGAGATCTTTGTGTCGGCCAACATTGTCGTCTTCCCTCCGACATCAAGCCTTTCAAAGATGAGGTATTGTGTGATATTTCTCCCCTTGAAGTTTTTGATGTTCTTTTAGGACAACCATATTTGTGGAAGTGTCATGTTGTGTATGAGTCTAGACCCCACAGTGTTATTATTACTTTGGGTAGACAATTGTGCAGGATACCATAGGTAGCGTCGCCCACTGTTATTTCTTTAATATCTACTAAGAAATTAAGTAAGGTCATTTCAAATACCAGGAAGTTTGTCCTTTTTTTTATCCGGGCTCATAGTAAGAAGGTCATCGCCACATCTGTGGCCTCTACATAGAGCCTTATTTGCAAAATAAGAAAGTGGACGGAATCATGGAAGAATACAGAGACATATTCTCCTCACCTACAGGGGTACCGACACACTTTCAATTCAAGCATCCAATTGATCTGACCACTGGCGCACCTCTACCTAATGGACCACTCTATCATCATTCGTTGATGGAAAATGATGAAATCAGGTGTCACATCCAAGAGATTATCCAAAAGGGGCACATCATACCCAGATCCTCCCCTTGCGGAATCCCTATTGTACTGGTGCAGAAGAAGGCCAGGACTTGGTGACTCTACATTGATTACATAGCCTTAAACACAATCATAGTCAAGAATAGGTACCCCATTCCCACAATTGATGACCTTCTTGACCAACTCAATGGAGAAAATTTCTTCAACAAGATTGACCTAAAGTATGGCTACCACCACGTTCCCATGGAACCAACTGATGTATGTAAGACAACCTTCAAGTCTAAAGAAGGTCTCTTCGAATGGCTAGTCATGCCCTTTGGCTTAACAAATTCACCAACCACTTTCATGAGGTTGATGGATGAGGTATTAAGACCATTCACCAACTCCTTTGTGGTGGTATATTTGGATGACATCCTCATATTCAAGAGAACATGGGAGGAGAACGTGGGAGGAGTACATGTGGCATATTCAACAGGTTTTGAGCACTATGTGACAGCACAAGTTATATTCCAACTTGGAAAAATGCTCTTTTGGCATGAACATGGTCCAAATCTTGGGCTACATTGTTTATGAGCACGGGGTACATGTTGATCCAACTAATATCAAATTCATATGTAAATGGCCAACCCTAACCACAACAACTGAGCTTCAGAGCTTCTTGGGACTAGCAAACCTCTACTGATGGTTTGTATTCGAATTCTTCCATATTTCATTGGCCCTCAGTCAGGTGACCAAGGGTGGTGGAAGGAAAAATTTTATGTGGGGGAAGGAACAACAATGAGAATTCAATGATCTGAATCATCACTTGTGCTTAGCTCCGGTACTCTCCTTTCCTAATCTACAACAACCATTCTAGATTGGGAATGATGCATCTAACTATGTTGAGGGCACAGTTCTCACTTAGCATGGTCATCCGGTGGAATATCATAGGGAGACACTCTCAGATACTGTCAGGAAATACCCCACCTATGAAAAGGAAATGTATTCCATTGTACAAGCCTATTGTCAATAGAAACATTACATTCTGGGAAAGGAGACGATCATACACATTGATCACAAGCCTCTGAAGTTGATACAGACACAGGGGAAATTTCAAAATGAACTCCATAAGAAGTGTTCCACCAACATGCAGCAGTTCCATCTCAACATCAAGTATAAGAAATGTATCTCAAATCATATCGTTGACTGCCTCAATTCACATCTTGTGGCTTCACTCACCACTAGGCTCCATTCTTGTGGACATGAAGCATCTGAGTGGCCCCAACTTTATCAATAAGATCCAAACTTCTTCACCACCTATCATCTCTTGGGTACATGCACGACTGTCACCGATTTTCACATTCAAGACGAACTATTATGTCACATGGGACATCTCTATGTTCCTACAAGTGAGCATTCAAAGATAATTTGGGAAGTCCACTACAGTAGGATGGCAGAACATTTTGACATGGAGGAAATTGTGGTCATTCTTCATAAACATTTTTATTGGCCAAAACTTCGACAGGACATCGGCAAGTATATTAGATCTTGCACTGCCTGTGCCATTTCCAAGCTAGCCATCAAGAAGAAAGGATTATACACCCCTCTTCCTACTCCCGAGTATCCTTGGGAATCCATTTGAATGGATTACATGTCTGGCCTTCTATCCACCAGGCAAAGAAATGAATGCGTATTTGTGGTTGTTGATTGATTTTCGAAGATGAATATCCTCACATCCTGCAAGAAGAATATCATAGTGGAATATACTGCAAATATATTCTTCGAATGAGTGTGGGTCCACTTTGGAAGACCATAGACCATCATCTCTGACCGGGACAAAACGTTCCTCAACACATTTTGGTCAAGTCTCTGGTCATTGTTGGACACCAAGCTCACAAAATCCACTACTTTCCACCCCCAAACAGACGACCACACTGAGGTCATCAATCAGATTATTGTGCACATCTCGTGCATGTACAACTCTAAGCATCCATGTACATGGGATGAGAGTCTCCCCTATGTTCAACATAGTTACAACATGGATCTCTATAGCTCCACCGAACATAACCCATTTCTGATGGGGCTGGGATTCCAACCCTTGGGACCCATTGATGTTGCACTTACTCTTGCCACCACACAAACAAAGTATTCCCATGATCATTCTACAATTGACAAAGCCACCAGATTTATTTAGCGGATTCATCACATCCGCCAACAGGTCTAGGAGATTTTTCAAAAATCCAATGCTAAGTACAAGCAACGCCATGATCAACAAAGGGTACCACACCAGTTTCAGGTTGGTGACAAACTCTGGTTACATTTACAGAAGGAGCATCTCACGGGGCCCCATTGAAAGATCTGCCCACTTCTCTATGGGCCTTACACTACCACCAAGGCCATGGGTAGCAATGATTTTGAGCTCAACACTCCACTCTTCCTTGGTCTGCAGCCAGTGTTCAATGTGGACCTCCTTCAACCATATTTTCCACCATTATTGGACACCTTAGAGATCATAGATCAACGGACACTGACGGAGCTCAACCCTGATGGCATCGAACAAGAATCCACTAATCAAATACTGGACACATAGGTCAAGGGCACTTTCCAGCAAAGGATCCAACTTTATTGGGTTGTCAAGGCAGGGCAATTCCTACACCAAGGAAAGTGGCTCACCCAGGGCCAAATCCAACATAAGTTTCCTCACCTGATGGGGGAAATCAATGCAATGGACACCATTGCTTCTTAAGTGGGGAGGATTGATCTGGTTTCCTATTGGTGGCCACCCACGTATTCCAACTTAATCCTCTTGTCCATTTTTAGTTTGGCACGTTCTTCTGCACTTCTTTGTAATTGTGGGTTCTACACTTCCGAGGTTGTATGAAGACCTACACATCTTTCAGGTGGATATTGGTGCTCTGTCACCTAATCCAACTAGCTTATTTTGTATGTTTTCATATCAACACATCTTGTTGTACTTTCAGGTCTTTTTTTGAGGAATAAAAAATATTTTTTTGGCTCTCCATAGTATAACTATAGAAAAAGTTAGGGTTGGATGGAAGAATGTGTAGTTGTCTAAAATACCTTTCCAACGGGCTATCACACGCCTAAAACGGAGGTCGTATGAAAAAGTTATGACCAGGGGAAGTTAAGGTACCAAATTACCCATAGGGGCCCACATGAATTTTGACGTTTCACCTCCTAGGGTTAGGTTTTTGGATGTCTAGGGTTTTGGCATTCATGAGTAATATCAAAAAGACCTCTAGATCCTCATTGTAACAGATTCTTCTCAGATGGATGTGCGTAGTAGCCACATCTCTTCTCAAAGATAGATACCACCATTCGAGCAAATGTTTCAGCTTTGCAATTTTACAGTTTCATCTTATTTCATTATTCATTAGAAGATATTGTTCATTGGATATATTTGTTATTCTTCATATCTCTATGTTTAGTCTATTCAGTTTGTTGACTAGTTTGTTCCGCTCCTAAATCTGGATCAACTATTAAGGGATGAAGACCAAGCCCTAGTTTCTCATGCTAAAGGAGGAAAGAAAAGGTTTCACTTCCAGAAGGAGAACCACCTACATAAGGAATCTCACTCCCCAAAGAGATTCATCCATTTCCATAAAGAATCTCACCCTCCAAGGAGATTCCATAAATTTCATAAAGGAAAAAGAAGAGACAAATATTTATCCTCTTATCAATGTTATCAT
>JASDQU010816771.1:13651-27198 GCA_032191745.1 Picea mariana
AAAGTAAATATAACATAAATATTAATTTGTAATTTCTTTGGACTAGTATTGACATATTATAGGAAAATATGTTTAGCAATAATACTTTCTAAATTATTATTATTTGTCATTGTATGATTTTGTTATTGTAAGTCTCATAGGTCTCATTGACCATTGCTCCAGAAATGTTTGTTGTAGTTTAAATATAACTTGGATCTCATATTCATTAGATTGATTTCTGTATTGTAAGTGAAAAAAACATGTATGTATACTTTCCATTATATTTCTCATAGTTTTATAAAAAAAATCTCCCTATCATTAATTTTGAGCACCACTCAAATTAACTAAGGATCAATTCGCCATCATTTACATTCTTTGTAACTATTTTATTCTTGGGAGGGCCTTCTATTCCATCATTATCGGCCCATGCACAATATTCAACATATGTTTCAAACCTATTAGCTATTATTGTTAAGAAGTACATTAATAGTAAAAAGTCACAAAAACTTCATGTTGGTCTCACTTTTTGATCCACCTAATTCCCTGTTTGCAACATTTTCATAAAGCTTTTATTATTTTTTCAACTCGGCCTTGGAACAAACTTATCAATTTTTTTCAATTTTGTTGTTTTGCATGGCATACATTAACCAATAAGCATTATGTAAACCTGCAGATAATTCAAATATATTGCTTTTATATTAAAACTCCAAATAATTTGCTTTGTTTTATAATTGGGACATGCTTCCCTCGTGTATGTTGCTCTAAGTTTTTTTCCTAATCTTCTATTAACCATCTTCTATTAATAAAAGACATGCATAAAGAAATACACAAATATGAAATATGTTTTACAAACCAAGGAAATAATTCTAGCCTAAAACTATATTTGGGTCAATCGGTACGCAGGGAAAATTTTAAAGATCCATACTTATCTTAAGTTGATAAACCTTAGTGAATCTTACTAATTCATAAAATGTCAACTATAAAATGTTTAGTGATATTTTTGTAAAATTATTCAAATTTCTAAGGGTTTTATATAGTTTCTTGAAAAGTTTGACAATTTTTTAAATAAACTAATTTGATCATAAAGAATTTAGGTGAACCATTTAAAAAAAAAATGGAAATTAGTGAATTTTTTGGGGAAAAATATGGAAAATTAGCCTAATGGAGAAATTTTAGCCCTAAAATTTTCCCTTGTGCATTATACAATAATACACACACACACATCTCCGAGAAAGAAAAAAACCTATATTCCACAAAAAAGAATATACATATGTTTGTCCTTGGAAGGATTATTCAATACTTTTCTTATTGTTTTGAACAAAACCTTGTTCTCTTTTTTTCAAGTCACTCATGACCAATACAAAATAAAAAATCATGCCTTTTTCAACTATCCTCTCTATGCCAGACCACGAATTTTTTTTCCACAATACCACTGTCCATTCTATATACCTTACATACTTTTTACAATGAAGACCAAGGACCAAAAAAAAGAACTACGGAAGGAAGGACATCTCTTCACATAACTGCCCATCAAAACATTCCTGGAAAATGAAGCTGCCTTCATCCAAAGACAACGCATCTTTTGATATCTCATCTGCTTTAGTGTTCAACTCTCTTAGGATATGAGAACAGGGAGATCACTCGAGCTCAACCAAGATAGAGCAGATCTGACTAAGCAAAGGTTGAAGTCGCACCACTTGTACCTGCACTTTGCCATTGACCCAATCAATTGCTACCTTTGAGTCACCCATAACCTATGTTTTTCTTCAATGCAACATTTTCACAAGGAAGAGAGAGCCTACAAAGTAAGAAATTCTTCCTTCATGTTGGATCCCTTGCCAAGGATGTATCTTGCCTCATATTAATGATCTACAAAGATATGTAATAGCGCCCCCACTCCACAGCGAGGGGGATGCCCCTGACTTGCCCCATCGAAATGTTGATGATTACAGTTGCGTGAGACATCCTCCAGGACACAGACTAAGTAAGTTGGCCTGAGAGAAAGCCCATGAGTTGGGTGTGCCCATGAGATGGGTGTGTGGTTCCTCTCTGAGACGGAGAAGGAACATTGTGTACCCCTGTGTGGGGTGAGGAAGCCCATGAGTTGGGTATGTGGTTCCTCTCTGAGACGAAGATGGAATGTTGTGTACCCCTGTGAGGGGTGAAGGAGCCCATGTGATGGGTTTATTGTTCTCCTTTGTGCAGAGAGTTAAGATGATACTCCAGATGATTCTCCTGTGTAATGCAGTGAGAAAGAAGATCTGTTGAGTTGGGCGTGCCTGTGGTTGAGCACAGGTGAACGTGTGGAAAATCCCATGAGTTGGGTGCATCGTTCTGAGACAGAGATGAAACGATGTATGAGCCTCCTCTATGCAGAGAGTTGAGATGATGTGATACTCCTGTGTAACACAGTGAGAAAGAAGATCTGATGAGTTGGACGTGCATGTGGTTGAACACTAGTGGGTGTATGAGATCCCTTGCTATATTGTCCAAGAGTCAGACTTACCTGTAACCCTATTTGTGATGTAAAGGGTACAGGTTGGCCCCACCATAATGTAAAAGATAATTAATATGGTAATTATTAATTATATTTTGAAGTATTGAGGTTGGCCCTATTGTTCCAAAAGACACATCATTTGATGTGATAAGTCTTATATAAATAAAGGTGAATCCCCATTGAGGAAACACACTTATCATTGTGTCATCTCATGATTTCAGAAGTTGTGGTCTGAAATTATGAGAATTACAACACCCTCTTGTGTGCTAGATTTGGTGATGGTGTGGGAGGTATTTCTCTTGAAAAATATAGCAAAGGATTGGTTGGGTTTTCTTCCCTTGTTGAGAAGGATTTATCGAGATACTTCTTGTGATCTTGTGCATGGTTATTCTTCTTGTGATCTTGGTTTGCTGCAGTAGTTATGGTTCAAGTAAAAGTTAAACATAAAATTTAAAGAAAGTACATGAGCCATAACTCATTGAAAATTCAACACGAAAAATCCCCATGGGACACCATCAAGTAATGGAGGCATGTGAGGCTTTCGAGGCTCATGCTTTTTTGGCTCACATCAGAACTCCTATGTGAGCTTCATAACCACGAATGTTACAACCTCAGGAGGAATGAATTTATCTTGAAAAATAATAAGTTACCCACCCACTATATGAAGTAAGAAAAAAACACGAGAGGGAGTTGAAATCTATAACCGTTGGGTCATTTTGTCAGAGAGACATCCACTCTTCCAGACTGTCAATATGAGTACGATAACTAGCATGGAAATGAGAAGAGATGATATATCGGACCTCTTGGGCATATAGACAATTAACAAACAAATGGATAGATGATATGGATTTAGGAGCGGAACGAACTGATTAACATACTGAATACAATAAACACAGAGATATGGAGAACAACACAGATATCCAGTGAACACTATCTTCTATTGAATAAATGAAATAGGTTGAAACTATAAAACTGTAGAACTGAAAGAACTTGCTCGAATGGTGGTAGCTATCTCTGAGAAGAGGTGTGGCTTCTACGAGCATATGTCTGAGCAGAATGATTACAATGAGGTTCCAGAGGCCTTTTTAACATTACTCATGAATGCCAAAACCCTAGACATCCAAAAACCTAATCCTAGGAGGTGAAACGCCAAAAGTCATGTGGGGCCCAATGGGTAAGTTGGCACCTCAACTTCTTGAGGTCGAACTTTTGCATACGACCTTTGTTTTAGGCGCGTGATATCCCATTGGAAAGGTCTTTTTGAGAACTACACATTACATCGTCAAACTCTAACTCCGTCTACAATTTGACTGTGGCAAGCCAAAAAAAACATTATTTAGGGTCCCAAAACGGCCCTGGAAGTACAAAAAAATGTGTTGACATGAAAGCATCCAAAATACGTCAGTTGGATTAGGTGGGAGGCCATCAGTGTCCACCTAGAAGATGTTTAAGGATTAGACAACCCCGGAAGTGTAGAACCCACAATTACAAAGAAGTACAGAAGAACATGTTGAACTAAAAACTATCAAGAGGAGCTAATTGGAATATGTGGGTGGCCACCAATATCCACTTGGATCAGTCCTCTCCCCTTAGGAAGCAATGGTCTTCATTGTGTTGAGTTCCCCCATCAGGTAAGGAAACTTCTGTTGAATTTGGCCCCGAGTGAACCACTTGCCTTAATGTAGGAGTTTCCCTACCTTGACAACCCGATAAATCTAAATCCTCTGCTGGTGAGTGCCCTTGACCTGTGTGTCCATTATCTGATCAGTGGATGCTTGTTCTATGCAGTCAGGGTTGAGCTCTGTTGGTGTCAGTTGTTCTGCGATCTATGAGGTGACCAATTATGGCAAAAAATATGGTCGAAGGAGGTCCACATTGAACATTGGGTGCAAGCCAAGGAAGGGTGGAATGTTGAGCTCAAAAGAATTGCTACCCACAACCTTGATGATAGTGTAAGGACCATAGCAAAGTGGGTGAAGCTTCTAATGGGTCCCTGTAAGATGATCTTTCTGCAAATGTAACCAGACCTTCTCTCCCACCTGAAACTAGTGTGGTACCCCGTGTTGACGATGGCATTGCTTGTACTTAGCATTGGTTTTCTGTAAAATCTCATGGACCTGTTGGTGGATGTGCTGAATCCGCTCAATGAATATGGTGGGTTTGTCAGTCTCGGACTGAACATGGGAAGACTTTGTCTAGGTGGTTGCAAGAGGTAGTGCAACATCAATGGGACCCAAGGGTTGGAATCCCATCCCTACCTGAAATGGGCTATGGTCGGTGGAGCTATTGAGAGCCCTATTCTAACTGTGTTGAACATAGGGGAGACTCTCATCCCATGTGCGTGGATGCTTAGAGTTGTACATGTGCAGGATGTGCACAATCATTTGATTGACGACCTATGTTTGGTCGTCGGTTTGGGGGTGGAATGTAACACACCCGACCCCTGAGTGGCTTTCCTAGGGATGGGGCCTCAGAATTTTGTTCTCCTTAGGTGATCAAATCCTTCATTCAGGGTTTCTACTACACTTTGCTCATCCAGAGTTTTCCAACCATGCCTTCCATGCTCAAAATCGAGCCCAGAACCTGTAGATATATCTCTCCGAAGTTCTTTGGGCATTTATTGGTTGAGGGCCACGTGGATCCACCTCACACGTGTTATCCCCAAGTTCCTTCCCCCACAGTGGAAGACCATTCACAATCTGATCCCATGACTGGACTCACTCTCTTCCTCCTATTCCAGTTGTGGAGGGATTCGACGTTTCGGCGCTCCGACTTTTCATGCCTCCTTACTATCTACTCACGAGACTGCCCGGAGTTCTGAACTTCCAAAGTCCCGTAAGCTCACCATGTGGCTCTGACCTTCGGGTTGTTTGGTCTCTCTTCCATACTACATCCTAGATCCTCCGGAGTCCCGGTCACTTCACAAACCGAGTTGGCTAGGAGGACATGTATCAGGAACTGACATGTAGGAGGGGTCAAGGTGACACGTGTCATGTTCCAATGGGCCTATAGGGTACGTAATACACACGAATCCAAGTGACACGTGGCACATCAAGCTAGGGTCCACATCACTCTGGGTGATGTCACTGCACCACGTCACCCCAGATTGAGAGGCTTCTAACATTTCTCAGATCTCACGGTTGAGATCCGGCCATGTAGATTTATAGATCTACGGCTTGGGTTACTCCGAGGATTCGACGCTCGGGAGTGTTGCGATGCAAACTTCTCTCATCTTCCGAAGTGCCCAATCTTCGAACTAAAGGGACTAGCGCCACGCGTCCCTAGTACATCAACGGCTGGGAAGGGACCCGAAGGATCCCTCGATCTACGGTTGTGAATCC
Source organism: Picea mariana (assembly GCA_032191745.1). Classification (NCBI taxonomy): domain Eukaryota; kingdom Viridiplantae; phylum Streptophyta; class Pinopsida; order Pinales; family Pinaceae; genus Picea; species Picea mariana. Next base: position 19,469 of record JASDQU010816771.1, read on the forward strand.
TTCATGGCTCCAGCCTTCGAGGTTTTAGATTCCGGTCTAGTTGGTTGGGCAAGTTCACCTAACCACCTAGGGAACCGCCTAACGCCGATCAACCTTACGGGAAATCGAGTCTCCCGGTTACCTTCGGCCAGTATAAGGTTTGTAAGGTTAATCATACTCTGAAGTCCCAGACTACCGGAGCTCTGAAGCCAGGAGGACTTGACTTTTGTAGGCTTAGTCAAAGGTTCCTAGGCATTGATCATATGGATCCTCTCGAACGGATATCATACGCTCGTCTTCCAAACGAAGAGACCTCCCCTTTTCAAGGCTTCAACTTCGCTATCCTTCCTAATATTTACCATGAAATGGTTAAGGACTTGGGTCTAGAATCTCAGTTGCCCGGCAAGGAGTCAGAAAAGGGTTATCCCCTTCAGATGGATAGGTTCATATCGACACGATATCTCTAACTAGGTTGTCTTACAGGATTATATCCCAAGAAGCCTTAGGGGCTAAGCTGGGCATACAGACTATCAGTCAGAAATGTAAGTTTACAAAGGAATGGAGGCATACACATATCATAATCATTCCACACATAAGTCATTTATAAATACATAGATATATAAATCCAAACATTCATCCATTATTCCAGATTAATACATAAAACAGGGAAAATACTTATCAGAACCAAATAACGCGAAGCGACTGCTGAAAGGGGTGCACGTTTCCTCCCAACCATAGGCTCAGTCGCTCCTAACGGATTTACCACTAGCCACCCTCGAGCTAGACCACAATGCTCTGCAATAGAATCCTTTCTTTCAGCTCAGCGACAACAGGGATGGAGGTTACTCTCCTCCTCCCGCAGGATCTTGGCAATGGTTTACACGATGGCCATCAAGGAGGACAAACCTCGTTTTTCAGCTTGTATCATAACCTTCTCAACCATTTCCTACGACCAGAACGATTATCTCTTAGTTCTTCCTTGAACCTAAGAGCTTAGCTTTTGGTCTCTATACTCTTCGCAAGTCTTCTCTGCCCACCACACCTTTCTTTCTTGCCTCTTTCAACAAGGTTGTGTGTGGCTTGAATTCCCAGTCTGTGGTCAGGTCTGGAAGCCTTCCAGATGGGTGCTCTGCCACATCCCCTCATTAACTCTTGAGGAGGTCTTCCCACCTACCAGTCTGATTGTAATTCATTTACAGGTCAGAGGATTGTTCTGGTCCTGAGCAATTAAATTCATTAATGTATTGGTTTAGTGAAGGTTAACACAACCATTACTGGTCCCTTTCACCATCTCTTTGCATAGCATTTGTGGTCTTTCTTAGTACACCCCACTTCCAGCAGTCACAAAACACTTATCCATTTTCTAGTAAATAACAGAATTTACATTCATTGACCTTTTATACAAAGGTCCATTGAATCAAACATTCACACATATAGAGTTTTTCATAGTCTTTTGGCCATTATAGTTATATTTACAAACTAGGGGAAATAGGGTGTTACATGGAAAGTAGTGGATTTAATAAACTTAGTGTACAACAGTGTCCAGAGGCTCGACCAAAATGTGTTGAGGAACCTGTTGTCCCAGTCGGAGATGATGGTCTGTGGTATCCCAAAATGGACCCACACTTGTTCGAAGAAGAGCTTAGCAGTATCTATCGCTGTGATGTTCTTCTTGCAGGCTGTGAGCATGGCCATCTTAAAAAACCGATCAACTACCACAAATACACAATCATTGTCTTGCTTGGCGGATGGAAGGCTAGACATGTAATCCATCGAGATGGATTCCCAAGGCTTCTCAGGAATAGGAAGAGGGGTGTATAAGCCTTGCTTCTTGATGGCGAGCTTGGCAATGGCACAGGCAGTGCAAGATCTTATATACTTGTTGATGTCCTGTCGAAGTTTTGGCCAATAAAAATGTTTTTGTAGAATGACCACAGTTTTCTCCATGCCAAAATGTCTTGCCATCCGATTGTAGTGGGCTTCCCAAATCAACTTTGCACGCTTGCTTGTAGGAACACAAAGATGGCCCAGATGGCATAATAGTCCGTCCTGAATGTGAAAATAGGTAACATTCATGCCTGTACCCAAGAGTTGATAGGTGGTGGTGAAGTCTGAATCTTGTTGATAAAGTTGGGCCACTCAGATGCCTCATGTCCACAAGAATGGAGCACAATGGTGAGTGCATCCACGGGAGGTTGACTGAGGCAGTCAACGACACGATTTGTGCTCCTTGTCTATACTTGATGTTGAGATGGAACTGTTGCAGGTAGGTGGACCACTTCTGATGGCGGTCATTCTGCAACTTCCCCTGTGTCTGTATGAATTACAGAGGTTTGTGATAAGTGTGGATGATTGTCTCCTTTCCCATAATGTAATGTTTCCATTGACGACATGCTTGTACAATGGAATACATTTCCTTGTCGTAGGTGGGGTATTTCTGGACAGTATTTGAGAGTGTATCACTATGGTATGCTATCGTATGACCATGCTGAGTGAGAACGACGCCTACAACATAGTCAGATGCATCAGTCTCAATCTCGAACGACTGTTGCAGATCGAGAAAGGAGAGTACTAGAGCTGAGCACAAGCGATGCTTCAGATTATCAAATGTTCATTGTTGTTCCTTCCCCCACACGAACTTTGCCCTGCCATCGCCCTTGGTCACTTGGCTGAGGGCCCATGCAATATGGGAGAATCCCAACACGAACCGTCGGTAGAAGTTGGCCAGTCCCAAGAAGCTTTGAAGCTCGGTTAGTGTGGTCAAGGTTGGCCAATCACAGATGACTTGGATCTTAGTTGGATCAACATGTACCCCATGCTCATCAACAATGTAGCCCAAGTATTGGACCATGTTCATGCCAAAGGAGCATTTTTCCAAGTTGGAATATAGCTTGTGTTGCCGCAGAGTGCTCAAAACCTGCTGAATATGTCACATGTGCTCCTCCCAAGTTCTGTTGAAGATGAAGATGTCATCCAAATATACCACCACAAAAGAGTTGGTGAAGGGTCTCAATACATCATCCAACAACCTCATGAAAGTGGTTGGCGCATTTGTTAAGCCAAAGGGCATGACCAACCATTCGAAGAGACCTTCTTTAGATTTGAAAGTTGTCTTCCATACATCAGTTGGTTCAATGGGAACCTGGTGGTAGCCAGACTTTAGGTCAATCTTACCGAAGAACTTTGCCCCCTTGAGTTGGTCAAGAAGGTCATCAATTTTGGGAATTGGGTACCGATTCCTGACTGTGATTTTGTTTAATGCTTTGTAATCAATGCAGAGTCGCCATGTCTCGTCCTTCTTCTACACCAGTACAATCGGGCTTCCGCAAGGGGAGGAGTTGGGTCTGATGTGCCCCTTTTGAAGAAGCTCTTGGATATGACACTTGATTTCGTCATTTTTCATCAGTGAGCGGCGATATATTGGTCCATTAGGCAGAGGTGCACCGGGGGTGAGATCAATTGGCTGCTTGACTTGGCAGTGCGTCGGTACCCCGATGGGTGAGGAAAAGATGTCTATGTACTCTTCCACGATCTCGTCCACTCGCTTCTGCTGCAAAGAGAGGCTCTATGTAGAGGCCACAGATGTGGCAGTGACCTGCTTACTGTGAGCATGGATCACAAAGAATAGCGGTAGGCGGCGCTACCTCTGGTATCATGTATGATTGTCTACCCAAAGTAATAATAACATTGTGGGGTCTAGACTCATACATAACATGACGCTTCCATAAATATGGTTGTCCTAAAAGAACATCACAAACTTGAAGGGGAGAAATATCACACAATACCTCATCTTTGAAAGGCTTGATGTCGTAGGGCAGACGTCACTGTTGGATGACACGAAGATCTCTTCCTTGGCGAAGCCAGTTGATGGTGTAAGGTTGCGGGTGTGGTGTCGTCGACAAGTCCAACCGCTTGGCGACCTCTACTGAGATCAAGTTCTTATGACTGCCGATATCGATAATGAAATGAAGCGGAACCCCCTTTACCCACCTCTGTGAGTTAAAGAGGCGTTCCCCTTCCTCTAGTTCTTCTGGTTCACTTGGCTAGACTTTGGTGGTAGTGACAGTGGCATTGGGTTCAACATCGATAATCTGCTTCCCTCCTTCTAGATTTGATTCAGAGTCAGAATCGGCCTCGTAATCAAAATCCTTTAGCTCAACCACGAATGACTGCTTATAGTGACATTCTTCAGTGTTGTGCCAAGGGATTTTATGGAACTCACACCATTTTCTCATGTCCTTTGTCTTCTCATTACCCTTCTTATGTTGCGTCTTGGACTAGTTGTCCTGAGAGTGGCCATCTTTGCTCTGTCCCTTGTTGTGTGGGTTGGGGTTGGCTTTGCCCTACTTCAACTGTGAGGAGTTTGCATATCCAAACTCTTGGCTCTTCTGCTTAAATTTATGCTCGATCTTGAAAGCATATATATAAGTCATACCCAATGAAGCAAACTCCACAAACTCCATTTCTGTTTGAATGTATCTATGCAAACAATCGCGATATTTGAGCACCAGAGGTCACTCAGAGTCTTTGATACCCAATTTGGTGCGCAGAGTATGGAAAATATTGGTGAAATCTGGTATTGTCTGGTCCCTTTCCTGACACAGGGTGGTCCATCTGGTGCACTTGTCCTCATTGCTTCCAACAGGGTTGTATTGCTCTTTAATGACATCCCGAAAGGAATCCCGTGTAGGGGTGACCACAAATATTATAGATTCCTCTATGGCCCTTTGCTGAGAGTAAGTATCCCACCAATCCCTGACATGGGGGACGACCTTGAGGAGTGCAAAATTAATCTTTTCCCTATCGAAAAAATTGTGGACCGAAAAATACCCTTCAAGCAGATTCAACCATTTATCTACAACATTTGCATCTATCAGTCCTTAAAATAATGGAATATCAAAATTTACCTATACCTTGAAGGGGGTTGCATGGCCGCTTGATCAAGATGCTTCTCATGTGGGCAACCGCTGAAGGATCTGTGCAAAGGTGTCCATCATTTTTCTCCTTTGTCGTGCTAAGAATTCCTCGAGCAACGTTTTAAAAGGATTTCCTGCTCCATCATCCTTCTTTTCGTCCCCCATGGGTTGTTGTCGGGCTTGACGTGACCGATATTGCAAAGGCTTGATTGGTTCGAGTCCCAACTTCTTGTACCCAGATCTTGTCGAGGACATGCACGAAGAAAAATAAATGAAGAGTAGACCGCTCTGATACCACTGATTTGGATTTAGGATCGGAATGAACTGATTAATAGATTGAATACAATAAACACGAAGATATGGAGAACAACACAGATATCCAGTGAACAATATCTTTTATCGAATAAATGAAATAGGTTGAAACTGTAAAACTGCAGAACTAAAACAACTTGCTCGAATGGTGGTATCTATCTTTGAGAAGAGATGTGGCTGCTACGCACATCCGTCTGAGCATAATGATTGCAATGAGGCTCCATAGGCCTTTTTAACATTACTCGTGAATGCCAAAACCCTAGACATCCAAAAACCTAACCCTAGGAGGTGAAACGTCAAAAGTCATGTGGGCCATGATGGGTAAGTTAGTACCTAAACTTCCGAGGATCGTAACTTTTGCATACAACCTCCATTTTAGGTGTGTGATAGCCCGTTGAAAAGGTCTTTTTGAGAACTACACATTACGTTGTTTTCATGTGGTGACATGAAAACATCCAAAATAAGCCAGTTGGATTAGGTGGGAGGCCACCAGTCTCCACCTCAAAGATGTGTAGGGCTTCACACAGCCTCAGAAGTGTAGAACCCACAAATACAAATAAGTACAGAAGAACGTGTTGAACTAAAAACTGTTAAGAGGAGCCAGTTGGAATAGGTGGGCGGCCACCAATAGACACCTGGATCAATAGATGACTTAGCCTCATGCCTGCACAATGAACATTTGTTTGGCCCTACCCAACCTCTTAAGACCATTCTCCCACGTTAATAATTTTTCCTTGAGGGCTAGCCATATGAGAATCTTCATTTTTAAAGGTGCATGCATATTCTGAACTGATGATCACCAACTTTGCCTCTCACCTGAGTATGTGGCTTCCACCAAGACTAAGTACCCTATCTTAATTGTGTACTCCATTGAACTAACATTCTTTGTCCAACAAAAGGAGTCTGCCACGTCTTCCTGCAGATTGATTAAATTTGATCTCAAAATGTTTATAAAGTTGCTCCACTCTTCATCTTTGATTCCTACTAAACCCAAATCAGAAGCTGACAACCATTCACTACACCCAAAAAAATCATGCCTCTAGATACTTGCATCCCGCAGCGAGAAAAAATCCATTATTATGAAGCTCAACCACTAGCTTGTATGATAACTTGTGAACATTTAACGACCCCTCCCACGAGTCCTCTCCAATTCCAAGACTTTTCTCGTTGCCTATGCACAATACCATCTAGTCCCCGATGAAGAGGAAGGATTCAACCAAAGTTGTCCACACAATTAAGAAGTTCACTACTGATTTTTGAGCCGTTCGAAACCATTCTACTATCGATTTGCCTACTAAATATTTGGAGGTCATTACTCTACCCCAGAGCATATTATTTTGAGAGAGCCTCCATGGACTCTTGGCTGCCAAAGCTTTGCAGACCCATAAAATATTCTTGATTCCCCATCCTCCCAGCTCTTTTGGCATTGCTAAACATGTCCATTTGACCAAAGGGATGCCATGGACTTCTTTTCTTCCCGACCAGAGGAACTAAAAATAAGATTTTATAATCTTTGAAAGAATTGATTTTGGGATTTTAACAATGGAAGCCCAATAGACCAAACAACTAAGTACAGATTGAATAAGAACGAGACAACCATCTCGCGATAAACAACGGTTCACCCATATAGAAATTCTAGCTTGGATATTTTTCAGAATCCATAACCAATCATGAGAGAAATATGCATTTGGTTTCAACTCGAAACCCAGATATTTAAGCCATTCTTCAATGCTTTTGCGAGAATAAGGAAGAATTGTATCCAATTAGGCTTGAACATCCTCCCAAAGTGCGTTGAATAACAAAGAGGAATTAGACATATTGTTTTTCATACTAGTGGTTGAGCATAACAGATCTAGAATATCTCTAAGACCCTGAAATTTCCGCACATTCCCTGCACCAAAGAATATAACATCACCAATGAAAAGCAGAAGGGAAAGAAATTCATTGGGAGAGATTTTGACCCCTTTTAGGAGTCCTTTCATTTTAGCATTTTGAATTAGCTTGCTTAAACCCTCCGCCACTATAAGAAAAAGGAAAGGATACAAAGAGCACCCCTAATGGCGACCTCTAGAAGAGTGAAAGAATGAGGATGAATATCCATTTATAAGAACAACAAAGGAAGTTGACTCGATACACCCCATAATCCAATTTACAATAGCTAAATTCGTCTAATAAAGTCCCACCTAACAAAAGTCTTGATGTCCAATGGATATTCCCTCTCTCAAATCAACAAATCCTTTCGCTCATCTCAGAATCCTAATCCAAAAAACCTCCCCCCCATTTCCCCTCCCCTAGCTCAAATTTCTCTTTTGTATATCAAAGGAACTATTGACTGTTAGAAAAACAGGATCGTGAAGCAATAAAATAAAACAAATGTGGAAATAAAACACAGAAGATACACAATACAATAGAGACACAGATATAAATGGTTCACTCAGTGTGGGCTATGTCCACCAGAGAAATTGTCAGGTCCTTCCTTTATTATTATCCAACAAATGAAGGGATACAACCTACAACACACCT
>JASDQU010816772.1:0-10736 GCA_032191745.1 Picea mariana
ATTCTAGTAATGGTAGAATAACAACAATATAACCAGAACATTCACCACAATAACACTGAAATGATATAAGAATAACAACAAAAATAACACTTTGAATCTGAAAGCAATGTTCACGGGCCTCTTCGAGGGGGCAACCTCCAGTTGAGCAGAGCTATATTATAATAATATCCAAGGTAGGGTTCTCATAGCCTCGACTCTAATTTATACTAAAAAGAAGCATCTAGAGGAAGATCCTTCTAGAAGCGGAAACTTCTATTAGGTCTTCTTACATCTGCCTTATTCTATTTTATTGAAAGGCCTTATTAATATTGACCTTTATTACATCCGAATATATTTTTCTACCTATGTGCGGGTTAGGACCCTAATAGTTCCAATTGGTTCGATGAATCTTTGATCTGCTATTTTTAAGTAGTTCATTGTTGTTTGTAGCAGGGGTCTTCTGAGTCAGACCCATGTTTCTTTAGGAAGTATTTTCACTTGTGATCCAAAATCGACCATGACTTGTTTCATCATGTGGCCATAGACTTCTAGGTCAACTTGAGGGTCAAAGTCACTCGTGGTTCTATCTTGAGACATCTTCCTTACACTTTTGACTGGTCTTTGATTTTCTTTATATTATCTCAATATGTTCAATAGGTCGATAAGGCGTCCTATTGATTGCTTTTCTTTTAGTAGTTGTAGAAATTCGTCAATGGCAGTGTTTGACATACTTGATCAACCTTCATTTGATTTATCTTGGTCGATATTTATAAATAAGTTCAATGCTTCTTGGATTATCCTCTCTTCTTTGTCGGGGTCAAGATATGGAAATCTATTCCCTTGTTGTTTTGTTTCCTCTGGGTAATTATCTTTACTCGCACCTGATCTCGTGACCACATGGAGAGTTTTTGAGTTCATAATATCTTGTTTTGGAATTTTATGTACGAGGTTTACATTTATCTTGGTCATGAATTTTTACATCACAATAGGACAATCTTCTAAGGAGTGATCTCCTACTCCGCAAATATTACATAATTTTAAGTTGGTTATGTGTTTTATTAGGCAGTCTGGACTGATGTGATCTTACCATCCAGTCAACATTCTTGGGTGGAATGATTATTCTCTTCGAAAATCTGACACCACTTGGGACATGCATTTATTAGATTGTGTGAACAATATTTGGTTGCATGATTAGTCGAGCCTTGACATATGTCGCAATGAGTTTCAATATGGATGTGATTGACTGTTGGGTCTAAGACATCACTAAATTTGCGGTAGTCTTTGGTGCGACGTTCGCTAGATAAAATGGTACACTAGAGTTCATTACGATCAAGTGATATTTTTTTAATTGTATGTTGTAATTATGTGATATTGTCTTCCAATCTTCTTTCAACGCTTGATGAGTTAACCGAGCCTTCGTAATCCATTTCTATCCTCTGATATTTTTTGAGGATTTCTTCACATGTCTAAAGGTCATACATCCGTAATGGAGCTATGATATTTTGTAATAGTCCCGCTATGTACCATTGTACTAGTAGCTTTTTCGTCGATTGCATACAGTATTTGACTCAATAAATCCTTAAATCTCTTGTCGTACTCGTGCACAATCTCTTTTGGATTTTTCTTGATATCCTCAAGTTTTTGCGCTACCAGGTGACTTATATCTTGCATCTTAAAAAATGAGAGGAAATTATGCTTTATTTCATTCTTCATACGTGTTTGATTTTCAGTGAAATTCATAAAACAGGTAAGAGCCCTGGCTCGAAGTGCAACTCCAAATTAAGTCATTTGTTTTTCTTCATTGACTATATATGCAACATCCTAGTATTTCTCACAAAAAAACCAATGTTATTTGGGATCTTCGTCTCCTTCGTAAATAGGGATGTGATTAATCCCCATTGTTGGTTTCTTTTTAGAAAATGGAATTATTGCAAGATATTTAGTTGAAGTCAACTTGGAGGTTGACGTAGTATTATTTTCTAAAGTCAAGGTCGAGCTATTTGATTCAGTGAATGTAATCTACAAATGTTCTTTATTCAGGATATCTTCAACTGCTAAATTTATTCATTCTTCGTTTCTTCTTGAGTCATCCATTTGAAAATCTTGATCTATATACTCGACGAGCCATCCTCTACAGGACCGAGTCGGTTCACTTTCACTGTCTGTTGAGTTTGAATCTTCTCGGAGTAATTTCGGTAGGGGGGTGCAATCCATGAGATCTATTACATGAATGATTATGTCTTCTTGTCGATTTTATTTATTTTCCCATGCTTTGATTAGCACTACATCTCTTATTTGTCTATCATTATCAATTTGACACCACACCCATGGTGATTGTATATCTATATGGAGTCTTTGTTGGAGAAAGTTTGTAATGCATGGACTAGGAATTTTTATAGGGGAGAGTCAGATTGAAGGTCCTGAATCATTGATTTCCATATCAACTTGATCATCAACTAGTTGGGCGCCATGGACTTCCATACTGTAGTGGCCACAACATCCCCCATAATTTTTTAAAATTATGATGGGTCCCTCCATATGAATTTTGTTAATATTTCCTTCCAGAACGTTTTGGTTTGGTTTATTTTGTGAGATTTTCATTTTGCTTGTATTTTTGTTTTGACATCTTCATTACTTTCTGTTTATTTCCATCTTTCTAACGATAGATGTTTCACTTAATTCTGCTGCACGATTCAAAGATATGAATAATTAAAGTTTGTTCATTTTTACTGCATGGGCATTAAAATGTGTAAATATGTATTTATAAATTGTATAAATTAAATTAATGTAAATATATAAATTAAATTTTACTAATTTAATTAATTATTTTATTTATCTTTAGCTGATTAAGTTAACTATTGCTTTGTTAATTAAGTTTATTTAATTTAATTAAATTAATTAATTTGTAAATATAAATTTAAATATATTAAATAATAAAATAAAACAAAACATTAAAATTTCAAAGCACTTGTGACCTTACTCTTTTTTATTATATATATATTTTTGAATATCTTCTATTATTTTTAATATAAAATAAATAAAAAAAAACAATATAAAATTTTTAAAAAATAATAATAATAATTACATACCCATAAGATGACTGTATGGAAAACAACCGCGGCTAGGGTTCTCCTAACCGCAGCTTGAGCTGTAACTTTCATGTCCATATTTCCCTAGAGTCCCCACTCTTTTCATCTCTCATGGCTAGTGTTGTGATGGATCGGGCTCGATAGATCATTTTCTTCCTCTTCCCAGAGTTTGCAACTACTGCTTGGGCCTGGCTTTGGATTTCTCTCCGCGTTCTTGCAATTTTGATGGGAGATCTATTTATTTCGGGCCAATTCTGCGAGATCTGCGTAGTCTATCTCCCCCGAAATAGTTCCTCTTTGTGGATCAAGATCCATCTCTTTTTTTTCATGCTAGGGCGAGTTCGTCCAAATCTCTTGGCTTCTCTGGTGAATATTTCTGTCGGTTCGTCTTAGACATCTGGTGCCTGCATGATTTGGAGGTTTTGGGATGGGCTTGGTGTATTTTTCCAGGAAGATATACTCTTTCGAATCGATCTTTTTTCCTCCTTATGAATGGTTCACTGGATCTCTCCTCAGTGGATGGCCTCTCTCTTGGGTCATGTTTCTCTCCTGGTTGCGTCTCCTTTCTCTGGTGGCTCCAGTGTGTTCAGGGTTTGATGTGTGCTCAGATCAGAGTCCTTTTGTGTTGGGTGCCCGTGGATTTCTATTTCTTTCTCCATATGAGGGTGTGGCCAAAGCTTTGAGGTCCAGTCTTGGGTGTGCAATGTTGTTTCCATGAACAACACTTTGAGGTCCTTCATGTGGGTGTGCAGCTTCTTGGTTTCTCTTTGCTGGGTTGCTTGTTGGAAGAGTTTTCGTTGGTGTCATGGTCATCTAGTTCATTTTGGGGATCCATACCTCTCCGACCTGGTCCGTCTAGTCTCAGGGGTTTTTCTGTGGTTTTCTCTCTCTATGGGTTTCTTCTACAGTGATATTTCTTGAGGCCTCTTGGATTTGTTTTGCCTCTCTCTAAGTTTATTTTCCAACTCTTTATTTTGTTCTTTTTTTTGTGGTTTTTCAACTGCTATTTCTTGGCCATTTCTGGCTTCTTTATACTAATCATAGTTTCTCCCAACTTTTGGGAATGTTATTAAAGCACCTACAAAATGTAATTTGGTTCTCTACAGATGAATAGAATTAATCTTTTTTCCGAGGAAAAAATAATTACATGCCCATAAATTTTTATGAACCAAACAGATTTCAATCAGTTTTGATGACTCACCTTCACAAGACAATATCTTGAGATATACTTCACCAAGTGAGGCATATGAGAGCTTGTTAGAAAGATATCTTAATGGAGAATAATATGGCAGTGGTTGTTTGATAAGATCTGGACATTTACTACCCCAAAAATTCAGCAGAAGTCATAGCCACGAATTTACAACAAATTTGATTTTCTGAATTTGTTTTGGGAGAAATTGTATTTGCCAACAAGATTTACTATCATTAATTCATTCTCAGATTGTTAAATTTTCAATCATATCTCCACATAAAAGCAAGGGAAAACATTGATTTTTTTTTTTTTGTTTTGTTTCAAATCTAATTAGATAATTTGTTTGATAGATTGGAAATCACATCCATCTTCAGGAGGCTATTTTGCAGAGTCATTTTTGGGAAATCAAAGAATAATTTTCCAAATTGGTTGAAAACCCGCTTCTGAAATAGGGTCACGCTCAGAAACCAAACCATTTGGGATAAATCAGGTTTGGAGTGACATGAATTTTCCTAGATCGCGCAACCCTCAGGAGACATTTTTGTAGATCTATTTATGGGAAAATTGAGCCAAATTTGGAAAATCTGTTGAAAACCCATCTCGAAAAAAGGCCCAATTAGCTAAAACATAAAGTATTTTGCAAAAGGATGAATATTTTGAGAGATATGATGCATTTTATGGGAGGGTTTTAATTCTGTAGCTGGCTGATTCTATTATGAAATTATGTAGCTGATTCATAACAACAATTTTTTTGCTAACTAAAGGACGATTTGACTTGAGTGGAGGAGATTATAAAAACTATGATTATGCTTGTGTATATAGGAAATGGATAATAGGGAGAGAATTGCTGCAAGAGTAGATTCTCATTGCACTGTTGTAATGCGTATTCATCTTACAGAGGATTAGCCATCTATTGGATCAACATTGGAAGAACTTCTTATTTTGTAGCCATTATTAAGCATTGTTGTTCATTTTGAAGACTTAATAAAGAGTTTTTTCAGTTCTTGTTACTCTCTGTTTTTATGAGTATGACTATCTTTTCAACACTATTGTTGAATTAGAATAACTCATGCTTATTTAAAATTTCTGACAAGCTGTCTTGCAAGATTGGATAGAGGTAGAGATAGAACTGAAATATTGCATTTGAGCAAACATTTATACATTTAGTTGCATAACTATCTATAAGCTTAGTGTTATACTCGTTTTGATTTTATTCTTGTCATTTTATTTGGATTGTTCCAGTATTTCGACATGATCTATTGTCTTAAATGCATTTCCATTTGAATTAGATATATGCACAACAAAGATATGATAACTATTTATCAGATAGTTGTATGTGCATATTGGTTTAATAAATAAAAGGTTTTGGAACTATTTCCATAGCCATGTTTTTTTCATTTTATTCTAAATTCAATGTTGGTTCACATTTCATTATCTTTCTCTTAATTGGGAAGAGATCTATATCTTTTCCTGATTGAGATACATTACAATTTAATTTTGTTGTCTGCATATTTGATCCGAATTATTTTTGGCATGAAATGAGAGCGGAGATATAATAAATAAATGAACAAAGATATCTCAAATATCCACTAATATAATAGAAATATATCAGAGATGCAACCAAAAACACAAGGATACAGTAATACACAATTTCTATTAATGAGCAAAAATGTACAAAGACTGTAAAAATACAAAGTGAAAGACTCGCTAGAATGGTGGCAACTTATCTCTGAGAAGAGATGTGATGACTACTCGCATTCACAAGAATATGATTTAAAATGAGGCTCTAAATACATTTTTAACATAAAGAAAATCCAAAACCCTAACCCTAGAAGATGAAAAGGAAACAATTTTGTGGACCCCGTTTTGGGTAGTTTGGTGTATCAACTTCTTGGGGGCATAACTTTTTCATATGACCTCCGTTTTAGGCGTACGATATCCCGTTGGAAAGCTCTATCCAAGGAATACACATGTTGCCATTGGACTAAATTTATTATAACAATCCAACTGTGGTGATCCCTTAAAATGATGTTTAGAGCCTCAAAATGACCCTGGAAGTTTGGGACCCAAAAACTAGAAAAAAAAATGCCAAACTGAAACTGCCAAAAAGAGCTAGTTGGAATAGGTGGGTGGCCACTGATATCCACCTGAATCAATCCTCCCTCCTTAGGAATCAATGGTATCCATTTTGTTGTGTTCCCGGGGGAGAGGGGAAAGTGATTACTGAGTCTGAATCTTGGTGAGCTGCTTGCCTTGCTTGAGACGTCACGCTGCTTGGTTTGTGGAAGGCTATCACGAACGTGTTGTTGGTGGGTTTGAATTTGTTCAAACAGTTGGGCTACATGAGATGACTGTGTGCAGAAGAAATCTTTTCACTTTGCTGTAATCTTGTCGACCTGCTTCTGTTGGATATAAGGTGCTTGCACCGAGGCTGTCACGGTTGTAGTGACCTTATGTTCACCTTTTGAACAGATTGTGAAGAAGATGAATTTTGTAGTATGAGATACTACCATGCAACACTGTTTAGGTGGGACAATAGTTGAAATTACCTATGGTATCCTATAGAGATGACCCCCCAGAGTAAAAATGACACTATGGGGTTGAGACTCATAAATAACATGGCACTTCCACATATATGGTTGCCCCAAGAGAACATCACAGACATCCATTGGGGAAACATCACATAATACCTCATCCTTGAAGGGATGGATGTCGTATGACAGTCGACACTGCTGGCTGACACGAAGATCTCATCTCTGGAGAAACCACTTGATGTTGTATGGTTGTGGGTGTGGTGTTGTCGACAATACCAACTGTTTGAGGACCTATGATGAGATGAGGTTCTTATGGCTTGCAATATAAAAAACAAAATGAAACGGGGTCCCATTCACCCACATCTTTGAATGAAAAAAGCACTCCCCTTCTTCAAGATCTGTTGGTTCTTCTGGTTGAATTGCTGCGATTGCGAAAATAGCAGTGGGGTATGCGTCAATGATCTGTCTTCTACCAGTATTTTCTGAATCAAATTCCGAATTAGGGTTCGGCTCCTTATCTTTGATATCGACCACCAATAATTGTTTTGAGCGACATTCATCAGTGTTGTGCCAAGGGCTTTTGTGGAAATCACGCCATTTCCCAATGTCCTTCTTCATCTTCCCGTGACCCTTCTTTTCCTGTGGCTTAGACTGGTTTTTGGGAGGTTGTTTGTTGGGGTCATATTTATCATACTTTGGTTGTTGTGGATTTGGAGAACTGAACTCCCATTTGTTCTGGTGCCTAAATTTTTGCTTGATTTTGACAGCATATCGATAGGCAACTGCCAGTGATGAGATGTCTAGGAAATCCATTTCGGTTTGGATGTACCTATGTAGAGCCCCGTGACATTTCAGAAATAGATGTCGTTGAGAGTATTTGATACCCAAATTGGTGCACAGGGTATGGAAGGTATTGGTGAATTCCGACACTACTTGGCCCCTCTCTTGACGCAACGTGGCCCATCTAATGTACTGGTCTTCATAGTTTCCAGCAGGGTAATATTGCTCCTTGAACACATCCACAAAAAAATACCAAGTGGGCTCGACCCCATATATTCTAGACTCCTCCATGGAACTTTGCTCCCAATAATTTTGCCACCAAATTTTGACATGGGGGAGAGCCTTAAGGAGTGCGAAGGCGATCTTTTCTCTATCGGAAAAATTGTGAACAAAGAAATAACCTTCTAGCAAATTTAACCATTTGTCTAGGGCCTCTGCATCCATCTGTCCTTCAAATATAGGAATATCAAAATTAACTCGTACCTTGAAAGACGATATGCCTCCAAAGTGGCCGCTTGATGAAGATGTGTGGATTGTTATCGACATGTGTTGAAGGATGTGGGAAAAATTCTCCATCATTTTGTCCCTCTATCGCATGAGAGCTTGCTCAAGCAACAAATTTATAGAATCTTCTGCTCTATTGTTTTTATTTTCTTCCACCATGGAGGGTTTCTTGGGTGTGAACTAGAATTTTTCCTCAAGAGAGACAATATCGAGACCCAACTTGCTATACTCGGACCTCGTTGAGGACATGCACTGAAAAATGATCAAGAGAAACCTGCTCTGATACCACTGATTCGAATTATTTTCGGCACAAAATGAGAGAGGAGATATAATAAATAAATGTACAGAGATATCTTGGATATCCACTAATATAATAGAAATATATCATATATTCAACCATAAACATAGATATTAAGTAATACACAATTTCTATTAATGAGCGAAAATGTACAAGGACTGTAAAAATACAGAGTGAAAGACTCGCTAGAATGGTGGAAACTTATCTCTGAAAAGAGATGTGACGGCTACTAAAATTCACAAGAAGATGATTTACAATGAGGCTCTAAAGGAATTTTTAACATAATAAAATCTCAAACCCTAACCCTGGAAGATGAAAAGCCAACAGTTTTGTGGACCTCGTTTTGGTTAGTTTGGTGTATCAACTTCTCAAGGGTGTATCTTTTGCATACGACCTCTGTTTTAGGTGCACGATAGCCCGTTGGAAAGGTATATCCAAGGAATACACATTTTTCCTCTGAATCAATATATGTTCTAACTATGGATATCCCTAAAAATTCTGTTTAGGTCCTCAAAACGACCACAAAAGTTTGGGACCCGAAAATTAGAAAAAAAAATGCCAAACTGAAACTGCCAAAATGAGGCAGTTGGAATAAGTGGGTGGCCATTGATATCCACTTGGATCAATATTATATTAGAGTGCATCTACATTGTATTTAGGAAACATTTTTAGAAGCCTCCTTTCATAGGAGCAACTCTATTGGTGGCTTAGTTGAGCCTTTATGTCGACTTGAAGATTGCTTTATTGGAATCATATTGCCAGAGAGTGATTCTTTTCCTTCTATTTGCTGATAAAAGAAAGTAACATTATACATTAGTAGATATAAGGTCATGTATATATATATATATATTTTACATATATATTATTTTATATTAGATCTGCATTTAGTTTAGGATAGTTTTAGATAAGGGTAACTGGACCCATAAACCCAGTCGAAATCACCATCCCAAACGGAAAAAAGGTCTAATTTGGACCCTAACCGGGTGATCTCCTTATGATGTTGAATATGGTCGATTCTGGCCATCAATTAATACTCAATTGCAATATTTCACTCCTCCTAGGAGTCGTTGGGGCGCTCTCAAGGGCTGCTCCAATGAACTACTGTTTCTGGGTAGGTTTTCTATAAGATTTTCTAGGATCCTTTTCCTTCCGCAACTCTTCTTTCTTCTTGTGCCTTTTATCCTGCTCTATTTTTTGAATGTCAACTAATGGTTTGTGAATTTGCATTCAACGCACATATTTTCACTTGATTCAATTGTCTTTTTCTTGACTCCCATCATTTTAGACTTGGGTGTGGTCCGACTATGGATTTGACTTTGTTTTTAAATTCGACTTCGACTTTGTTTTTAAATTGGACTTCAACTTATCTTGTCTCACGGATCATCCAACCCCCCAACACCAGCCCGACTTACTCGTGGTCAACGAAGTTGATCCTTTTAACTGATTTCATTTCATTAAAAAGTAGTCCCAAGCTTCTTTGGTGTCTTTACAGTTAGCTTCCAAAAATTCTTCCCATTGTTCTTGTCTTTCTGGCCAATTGGAATTTGGAGGAGGATATTTCAAAGGGGTTCGATACTCAACGATGTCACTGAATCCCTTATCTAGGAAGAATTTTTGCAATAGAGAGGGGACAATACAAAGAAATTTGTCGTGTAACTCGGTATATAATTTATTCTTGATAGTCTGGATTGACTCTTTGTCTTCGACCACTTGATCTTCAATGTAGTCTTTTACAATCCTCTCGAGCCACTCATTTATATTTTTTCTTCATTTGTTGATGATATTGTGCATAAACTGCTCACCCAGAGGGATTCTTCACATTAGAATGAGTGATGTATTCATACAATGCTTCTAGTATAGCCTCCAAAAATATCTCATATGTTTCTGAATAGAAGTGTGTGTGGGCTTCTGCTAAATTCAGTCGATTTCTTTGTGCATAATTTCTAATGTAATTGATGCTTTTGTGCTCCCACCATTCACATATGTCTATTAAAGTTAACATCTATGTGCTCTTTTCTTTAATGCATGTCCTAGTTTAGAACTACTGACAACAAAACCAATGTTGTAGTCAGGGAGAGAGTACAAGAAGTTTACAGTAGATCCTAACATAGAGAAATACATGTTATAGGATTACATGTAGAAGCACACAAGAACACAAATAGACATACCCAATAGTGGGAGAACCATCAAATCATTTTATTATATATAGCCAAAATAACCTCTGTCTTTCCATTACATGATGATGTATATATATGTGCTCTACAGTTACTAGTCGATTACATTAATTGTTGTGTCGGTCGACTCTAACTGCATATTCGACCGACTTCTCTACCCAACTACTATAGTCGACTCGACTAGGG